>JAXIVJ010013288.1:0-5000 GCA_036785665.1 Chirona hameri | reverse complement strand
TTTTTACGCAATGGAGTGGAAAATATATTGTGCGTTCTGCTTGTTGTGATTATATGCCCGGCGATCTTCTAAAACTAACAGCGATTGGAAAAAGTGGCAATAAAATCGGAAGCTCATCGATGCACATCAACGGCGGCATAGTTAGTGGTTGCGACCCTCAATTTTTGAAAATAAATTCATTTGTTTTCAACATTAGGAGTATTGTATAATTTGTCTGTGGCTGTATATAACACTATGCTTTATATTATCATGAAAAATAATAATTTTTCCCCAAAAAAACTAACAAACAATAACACAAAACTGGCAATTAAATCGGAAGCTCATCGATGCACATCGACGGCGACCTATTTAGCGTCGGCGATTTGTTTGCAAAGCATTGTCATGCTTCTCGGCACACTTAACCATTGTGGCGAGTTGTTGCTAGTAGCGCTTTCGTTCTCCATGGCAACCAGGCGTGAGCCAATGAAAAGCCAAAACGTATTCCCTTTCTGGCTTTTGATTGGCTGACGCCTGGTTGCCATGGAGAACGAAAGCGCTACTAGCGTGTGTCCGAGCAGCGCTCAGTTTGGTCGGAAATGTCACAGAGCCTCCAAAAATGCCGCAATCGATGTGAACAATGGTAGGGAAGGGCGAATTTGTCAATGACCTTCATTAAGTACACAAGGTACTTGTTTTGTATTTTTCCCACACTTACAACTTCGAATTTGGGAATAATTTTATTTAATTCTTAAATTTAAATAAAATAATTTTAAAACCATAGCGGTAGCCTAAGAAATTGTTGGTAACAAAATCAAAAGGTCATTATTTCCCTTTAAACAACTTATTTCCACACACAAAAAAACTCTGGTCGATTAGTAATGAAGTCAATTAAATTTCTGAAAAAACATAGTCACTTCACTATATATATAGTCAACAAAGTAGAACAAATACCCCTATATGAGGCGATAATGTGCAGTAGTCGAAATTGGCGCACATGAAAGGCATATTATAACGGCCGTAACGAGCGAATCATAGCTATTACCAACACATTATATGTATCAGCAATAGAAGGCAACACAAACCAATAATTTACAACCACACTTCTCCATATTTTAACCCGCGCACTGCAGGGGGGGTGATCCCCCCCCCTCAGGTTTTTCAAAGATAGTGAAACAACGGCGGCGCGCAGCGCCGCCGGGTTTTCGCACACCTGTCAGGACATCAATTGCGCACACTTTGAAAAATAAAATAACCTAGGGTCATCTCAGGTCAGGTCACCAGACCATGTCAAGTGACCCCACCTCCAAAAATGTTTGCAGTTGTGCCAAAGCCAGAGTTTTTCACCGATCAGTTTGAAACTTACAGGATGTCATGAGGGCATACGTACTTACAATTCTTATATGTCGTAATTTTGATATCGGTGACCTAAGGTCAGGTCAATTTCGTAACCTCCCCATAATAAGTCAATGGGGAAATATACAAATGCTAAGGATATGCATGATATTAGTCCAATTACTTCTGGATCATGTTATTATAGGATATTATTGATGATCCAAGTGTAAGTTTTGTTCAGTGACCCCTATTATTGGGTCATTTAAGGTCATGTGAGGTCACCATCACTTTTTGTCAATAACTCCCGACATAATGAAGATAGAGAAGTAAAACAGACATCAATGTGTTTGTCTCGTCAAGACACGTCTTCACATATGCAACATGCCCTACTTGGGTCACCACTTGACCTTGATCTGAGGTCAAATTTTTAAGTTAACTTAACAAGATTACCATGTATATCATTAAAAGCGCCTTGACAAGATACACACAATGACGTAAACAGTTTTCCGTTATATTTATTAAATAAAAAGTTAATAGCGAAAAACGATTTAGCAAAAAAAACGTCATTTTTTATTTGTTGACCTCTGGAGCCTCAAATGTTGACCTGAGATCAAATTTGAGGACACCTTAGCGATTGCAAATTTCACTGGCTGGCGTTTGCTTTTTCCGTTTGTTTCTAACTAGCATAGTTTCTGAGATATATGGGAATTTCTGGAGCGATGTCCTAAAACAGGACAAAACTGGAAAATTTGACCTTTGATGACCTCTGGTGACCTCAATTTTGACCTGACCTAAAACAATACTGAAATACTTTCGATTAGAACATGTATCAAGCTATCAAATGCCTTTATCCGCTTCTCGCTACGTAGCGTTTTTCGAGATCTCAGGGGGGGGGGCGGAAATCAACCCCCCCCCCCCTGCAGGTTCGTGTTCGGCGCAAAGCCCCTGCAGTGCGCGGGTTAACACATTTACTCGCTATAACCTACTTATCGATTGATCCCAAGTGAGCATACACCACAACACAATGTCTCACAAGTCCTTGCAATGAACCTGCCAGCTTTGTTAAAAAACAATACTTTCATGCTAAAACTGCTGTCAGTGGGCAAAACAACTAGTTTTAAGCCTTAAAATTGTGATATTAAGTGCTGAAATTTAATATAAATACATTTATTTATTTATTTAAAGGTATGCAATTTGAGGTCCATTGTAAAACTTTTAAAAAGAATTGCACAAAAAAACGTGGAATATTAATTCCTAATGGCTCAAATGGAGATTGTTTCAAGCTATTTTTCATGAAACTGTCGATATGTCACATTTTTGTCGTCGCGCATTTTCAATCTCAGTTAGCCGTGGAAGGAAATGGCTTCAGCGTTCCCAAAAATAGCGGTATCGTTCCCATTTTTAGCAGGAGCCTGCTAAAAATAAATTGCTTAAAATGGGAACGGATGACCAAACCTTCCCCGACTGAACTGTAAGGAGTAACAAATATGTTCGCTGGATCCTGTTGGATTATGCAATGTTCTAGCATTCTACACTATTGCCAAAAACTTGACACCACCGCCGACGCAGCTTGAGACATTTTAAGATAAAAATATTGGCTTATTTCCAATGTTAACCCTCGCCCTACAGGACGGGGGGGGGGAGGGCTGGCAGTCCCCCCCCCCCTGATATTTTTCTTGAATAACTTTGTATACATGCAATGCATCTTGCTAACATTTTTGGTAGCTGAGTTTACAACAATTATACGTATGTTGTTAAAATTTAATTGAAAATGGTTCAGTAGTTTGGGAGATAATCATGTTTTGATGACGTCATGTTGGTAAAAAAAAGAGAAATATTTGACAAATCGTAGAGAACAGAGTTTTAAAGCAAATTGCAAACCCAATTCACCAAAGATACAAAATGGCATTCTCTTTAAAATGGCAATCTCGGATTTGTTGGGGGGGGGGGGGGGGGGTTTGACCCTTAAAATAAAAATAAACTTTTTTTGAAAAATCCCCACAAAATCAAAATTTTCAAAGATGTTAGAAAAACCGGAATATGTGAGAGAACTGAGTATGGACAATACCCATACCAAATTTCAAAGCAATATCTTCATTTTTGACTGAGTGATGGCTCCCTAAGTGTAAGAAACTGATGACATCATTTTTCAAAATTACTTCTTTTTTTATACTTTTTTTGACAAGATACAAACAAATAATTACCTTTTCTGTATTTCTGAGCAAAAAATGGTCTAGGAACATGCCTTTTTATTTACATTTATCAATTTCTAATCTTGAGGTTTTCTGAAGAGCAAAATCGCTGTTCTGGACATGGTATATCAGAGGTCATTCACTTGACCTGGAAGGTCCCCTGTTGGCCTGAAACCTAAAAATCGCATACTGTTAGATTCCTCTCATGACAGGCCACAGGCAACATGTTGGTGCTTACCGCACTGCTCTAAGTTGGTTTGTTTGAAAGTTAACGGGGGGCCTGTCAGGTCCCCACTGTAGGGCGAAGGTGAAAAAAGCTCCTGTAGGGCGAGGGTTAAAACGTTGTTACAGCAATAATATTCCAGTATAAATGAATGTAGCCACTGGGACTGCAGTAGCTACATTTGGATTCAACTGGGATTTAACTGTTGAATCAATAACCAGTTTGCACAGATAGCATGCAAAATCTCCAGTATGCAAAACGTGGCAAGTTTCGACAAGATATTGTTGGCCCCAACCAGCCTTGGAGTTTTGGCCATTTTCTGGAGTTTTTGGGTCCACAGAATTTTGCTCTCTTCATATTTGTTCATGAAATTTTATCTCTTTCCGCATGATCTTACCAACATTGTAGTTCAAATATAATTCAATTTTCCTCACAAGGATTTAATATCTATTACAAATCAGGATTTTTTACTTTCCAAGTAAAATAATTAAAACAAAAATGAATATCTTAATTTGCCTGACAATACAATTTTACTCTCCACCTATGGATTTTTATTCTTTGGGACCAGATCATGAAATGAAAAATCCAACACTGGCCCAAAACACATACAAATTGGGGAAGCTTTTGAAAATTTTGGGGCAGCTTTTGATAATTTAGGGGCAGTTTTAAATTTAGGGGCAGAATGGTAAATTTAAGGACAGCTCTGGGAATTTTGGGGCAGCTTTTTATTTTTGGGGACAGAAGTAACAATTTACTGATTCACACTAGATAAAATGTGACTGTGATTACAACCGACCGCACCCCGCCCCAGTCAACAGCTTTTGGCTAAAAAGTGAATCCATACTGGATAAAATGTGATTGTCAATACCCGACCGCACCCCCTCCCCCAGTCAATAAAAAATTGTGCCCCAAATGGGGCAGGCTGCCCATTTGGGGCATAATTTTTCTGCCCCAGGCAGCTTGCTGTCCCATTTGGGGCAGGATTTGGGCTGCCCCAAATATCTTGATGATGTTCCTGCCACGTTTTGCATACTGGCAGTCTGGTGTTGGGATGCGTCTAACTTTATGGTTGTTTACCCTATAAGACAACAATTTGGAGAGACAGGGACAAACAAGATAAAGAAATGCACTGACAGACAAACTTTTGCTGAGAAAATCCTCCAAGCTTATGAGGGAACACCAATGGAAACTGCAAAATCAGGTCAAGGACACCAGAAGGCAGAATGAAGGCTACAACAATCTATTGAAACTTACTGTTCACTTGTCGAACAGAT
>JAXIVJ010013287.1:0-37671 GCA_036785665.1 Chirona hameri | reverse complement strand
ACATGCACACATGCATCATGAGTACCGGGATTGTACATATTTTTGGCAGAGGCGCACTCAGGTACAAAAAATGGGAGGCGATAGCCTCCCTCAAATTAGGTCCAACTTAAAATTAGTAAGATGATAAAAACGGTTACGCGCATGGTGCTCCCACGTTGTTTTCCTGGATCCGCCTATGCGCAATATATTACATTTAACAAATTACAACAAATAATGTCCACATGTGACGTTCATACCACCCAAACAATCACGAACAGCACATATTTGTTCTCAGAAAATCCCACCATTTTACATCCCCTGAATACGCCTATAATTTTTTCCATTTTGGTACTTGTATTTTAAAATGTTGAAGACTAGTACATTTCAAGCTCAAAAAATATTTGTTGCATGAAAATCGGTCGAACCATATGACCACAATGACCAATCAAAAAACACCCAAATGTTCGTATTTTTTGCCCGTGGTCCTATATTTTTTAACACTAAATAATTTTTGGTGTTAAAAAAAAGAAAGATCTTTTGATGACGAATCGAATGGTTTTTGTCCCATCGAAATCGACCTAGCGGTTCTCGAGATCTCTAGGGGGGGGGGCAGAATCTGCCCCTTCCCTGCACGTTAACGTAATTCTAGCCGCCCGCAAGGAATAGGGTTAAATGATATTCCAGATTCAAAATACACTATCGAAAAAGTTACACAAATCAAATTCCCTGCAATCCTATAATCAGCAAAATGCTGAATTGTCTGGCTGCCGCTGATACTTCGGGCATGTCATGATCTAATCTGATCAACACTCCATTTACCTAGGCCACCCATTACATCGGCGCTAACTCCTTGAGCCCTTCCAGCAACAAGCTCTACTTAGCTGGGTGGGCTCACTGGAGTGCAGCATATTACCCGGCGTGACAATGACCAGGCAATGGACCCCAGACGGGTCACGGCACTCAACGAATCAGCTCCAGGAACGAACGTATGCTTACTTACCACTAACCGAATGAATGCGTGAAAGCATGGCTTGTGGGATAGTATGACTTTGGTTTGGACAACTGATGGATATATGTGGAGAAAGAAGTAAGTTTCCCTTTGCATTTCACGATAAATCGTACGATAGCAGCTGGCGTTCTGGCTCCGCCCCGCTCCACCTGACGCCAAGTACAGTCTCTGGCAAGGGGCCGCCGCGCCGCGCGGGCGGCTGAGCGGATATTAACGAGGCGTCGTGATCAGAGACTACGTGCCAGAGAGTGCACCTGCCTCCGGCGGCGAGCGTTCATATCCCGATCGTGGCCCGGAACAGCGGACATGAAACCGGGCCCACTAGTCCTGTGTCGAAATTACTTAACGTAGGGAGGTAATTATTTCATCACAACCCATGTTTAGATCTGCTCTACATATCTGCTATCTCAGTGCAAAACCCCATGTTAAAGGTGAACTATTCCCTTTAAGTTTGTTTTCCATTTCTTAGATGGGAATGCTGCGACTTTGTGTTTTTTAAAGTTCTCTGGTGTTAATGTAAGGTGCTGGGGGTCGTTGGGATCCAGGGAGGAGGCACTCCTGGTCAACTGTTCATGGGTGGCGATGCATTTATATATTTAAAAAAGTATAGTACTGCCAGATGACCGTATTGAGAGAATAATGCCAGAGTTAATACAATGTAATACTCTCTTAATATTTGGAACCAGTCCACAAGGCCTACCAGTAACGCAAAGTAGCGAAACCGCAAGAAGTATGCATGCTATTTTATATAAAAAAAATGGTTGAAGCTTGAAAAGTTCATGAAAATAATATGTGTTCTTTGGTGTCGGTGAAATATTTGCTAGCTGATATTCTAAAGTTGATACAAGCGTAAAAGCGCGAATATTTTGGAGCTGAAATACTCAGCGTAGTGGAACTCGGGTCACATAATAATATCCCAGAGAAGAAAAACGATTAAATCAAGATGGGGGTCCACAATGCCAAGTTGGGTTCAGAAGACAGACTTACCTTGGCCTGTCGTTGCCGAGACCTTCACGGTCGCCGGGTCTCCGCCAATTGTGGCTCATTCTATGGCAGAAATATTCGCTTATCCCACGTTTAATTCTAGGAAGACAACCTTGGACAGTTCATGGTAGCTGCTTACCAGTTTGTAGCACAGTTTATCACTTTACAACTCACTGCACAGTTTAGGTACCTTATCACTGATTATCAGTTTGTAGCACAGTTTATCACTTTACAACTCACCGCACAGTTTGGCATTGCTCGCGCGCGCACGACACACTGTTCGCTAGCACTGTTGCACGTATCACCGCACAGACCAGCTGACTAATAACCGCCTCTGCGCCGCCCGCCCCGCACCGGTCCTCCCGACCCGACCTAGGTCACGTGACCTTTGTCCCGGGGCCGGTCAGGTAGTAAAGCTACGGCAGGCGCCTGGCCGGGCCCGGAAACCGTGGTGCAGAAACAGAAGAGGCGCGGGCAAGGTAACTGACGGTAATACGATTTGATATCCCCGTTTCAAGTTTTCAATTATTTTGAGCGTGTGTATGCTTATACTGGTGTATGAATGTTGTGATATTAACTTTGTTAAATTTTCACGAACACTTCACAGGACTACTATGATATTCCCGATCCGAGCCAAAACAATTGAGCACAGTTCTGAGCAATGAATCGAATCTGACCTGATAAGTCTCATGTGTTTCTGTTTCTGACCTAACAGACAGTTTGAGTTTCTGGCAATTTTCTCAATTTACATGGAAGTCAAAATTTGCAAAATTTGCCCATATTGTTTTGTATTCCTCAGTAATAGGCCGTGTTTTTTCATATAGCCTGTAAAGACTTGTCTTTAGGTGAAAACAACCGATGCATAGAGTTCATGAAGAGAATCCACTATCCGAAAACGTGATCCAAAAACGGAAACTCCCCTACCTTTTCCTATTTCCACACCACCCAATTAACTGGCCGTGTTTCCTGTGCTCGTTCATTCAACAGCACCTGTCCCTGGTGGCTTGCTGTGCGGCTTGTGTTGCGGCACACACGCCATCATCGTTGTCGCTGTGTGTTTCCGCCGGCGGACGTGGGCGTCTCTGTGCCTCTCCCGAGACTCCGACGCCGCTGCTGCCGCCGGCGGAGCTTCCGCCCTTTGTGACCGTCCTTGGCTGCCTTTGATGTCGCCATTTATCAGGGTTCATTCAGTGCTGCTCTTCGGAGTGGCACGCCGCGCCACAGCAGCAGACAATTTAATCAGCCTCCACCGCCGGGAGAGCCGGCGCAGAGAGAGAGAGAGAGAGAGAGAGAGAGAGAGAGAGAGAGAGAGAGAGAGAGAGAGAGAGAGAGAGAGAGAGAGAGAGAGAGAGAAACAAGGGCTGACTCGATAGAGCCGGCGCAGAGAGAGAGAAACAAGGGCTGACTCGATAGAGCCGGCGCCGAGAGAGAGAAACAACGGGTGACGCGATAGAGCCGGCGCAGAGAGAGAGAGAGAGAGATAAACAAGGGGTGACTCGATAGAGCCGGCGCAGAGAGAGAAACAAGGGGTGACTCGATAGAGCCGGCGCAGAGAGAGAAACAAGAGGTGACTCGATAGAGCCGGCGCAGAGAGAGAAACAAGAGGTGACTCGATAGAGCCGGCGCAGAGAGAGAAACAAGGCGTGGCTCGATAGAGCCGGCGCAGAGAGAGAAACAAGAGGTGACTCGATAGAGCCGGCGCAGAGAGAGAAACAAGGAGTGACTCGATAGAGCCGGCGCAGAGAGCGAAACAAGAGGTGACTCGATAGAGCCGGCGCAGAGAGAGAAACAAGGAGTGACTCGATAGAGCCGGCGCAGAGAGAGAAACAAGAGGTGACTCGATAGAGCCGGCGCAGAGAGAGAAACAAGAGGTGACTCGATAGAGCCGGCGCAGAGAGAGAAACAAGAGGTGACTCGATAGAGCCGGCGCAGAGAGAGAAACAGGTGACTCGATAGAGCCGGCGCAGAGAGAGAAACAAGAGGTGACTCGATAGAGCCGGCGCAGAGAGAGAAACAAGAGGTGACTCGATAGAGCCGGCGCAGAGAGAGAAACAAGAGGTGACTCGATAGAGCCGGCGCAGAGAGAGAAACAAGGGGTGACTCGATAGAGCCGGCGCAGAGAGAGAAACAAGGGGTGACGCGATAGAGCCGGCGCAGAGAGAGAAGCAGAGGGGGACTCGATAGAGCCGGCGCTGAGAGAGAAACAAGGAGTGACTCGATAGAGCCGGCGCAGAGAGAGAAACAAGGGGTGACTCGATAGAGCCGGCGCAGAGAGAGAAACAAGGCGTGACTCGATAGAGCCGGCGCAGAGAGAGAAACAAGGGGTGACTCGATAGAGCCGGCGCAGTGAGAGAAACAAGGGGTGACTCGATAGGGCCGGCGCAGAGAGAGAAACAAGGCGTGACTCGATAGAGCTGGCACAGTGAGAGAAACAAGGGGTGACTCGATAGAGCCGGCGCAGAGAGAGAGAAACAAGGGGTGACTCGATAGAGCCGGCGCAGAGAGAGAAACAAGGGGTGACTCGATAGAGCCGGCGCAGAGAGAGAAACAAGGGGTGACTCGATAGAGCCGGCGAAGAGAGAGAAACCAGGAGTGACTCGATAGAGCCGGCGCAGAGAGAGAAACAAGGGGTGACTCGATAGAGCCGGCGCAGAGAGAGAAACAAGAGGTGACTCGATAGAGCCGGCGCAGAGAGAGAAACAAGGCGTGACTCGATAGAGCCGGCACAGTGAGAGAAACAAGGGGTGACTCGATAGAGCCGGCGCAGAGAGAGAAACAAGGGGTGACTCGATAGAGCCGGCGAAGAGAGAGAAACAAGGAGTGACTCGATAGAGCCGGCGCAGAGAGAGAAACAAGGGGTGACTCGATAGAGCCGGCGCAGAGAGAGAAACAAGAGGTGACTCGATAGAGCCGGCGCAGAGAGAGAAACAAGGCGTGACTCGATAGAGCCGGCACAGTGAGAGAAACAAAGGGTGACTCGATAGAGCCGGCGCAGAGAGAGAAACAAAGGGTGACTCGATAGAGCCGGCGCAGAGAGAGAAACAAGGGGTGACTCGATAGAGCCGGCGAAGAGAGAGAAACAAGGGGTGACTCGATAGGGCCGGCGCAGAAAGAGAAACAAGGGTGACTCGATGTTGTGCAGAGACGCAGTCAGCCCGCAGTACAGTGGTGCGACGCTGCGGTAGTCTGGGTGGAGGTATTTTGAATGATGGGGAAAAGGCTGTAATACGTGTAAATGTATCCTATGGAATAAGGAATAAACAAACATGTTTGAGGAGGGGGCTGTGACAATTTTACAAATTGAGATTTCGTGAATCTCTTGCCTTCAAAATATCCCATTTGTAGTTGTGTTGGTGGGGGTGACACTGGTGGTGATAGCTTGAATAAACAACGTGTAATCAACAGCATTCATTCATAAACCTTTCATACAAGTTTTCTGGAAGTTTGTGAGTTTCCCATCTTTGGATCTGAAAACCATGCGAACGGGGATACTATCAACGTTGCGAAGCGACTCTGCAATGTATGCAACTCCCCTGCCACCACGACCACTCTCAGATGACAAACAAGATACCGCGCTGCCATAGCGTCCCGTCCAGCTCGTCGCCGCACAACTCGCTTCCTTTCAACCAAAATGCAGGCAGTAAAGGGAATGTTTCGCCTTTGTATTGGTTTTGAACTGAGATAGCCATTATCTTCGGCCGTTTTTGAAATGTCGAAAATACTAAGGTCATTTTCCCCAAAACTTAGCCGTTTTTAAGCAAATTAATTTATCATTTGCAAAATGGGGTCTAGGCTAGTGCCGCCGCTGATTGGCTGACAACCACTTTTTCAGCCAATCCTACCTTGTCAGCCAATCAGCGGCGGTCTATAACCCAATAATGACGTCACCATCCCAAATTTAAACCTTAATTTGTATAAAGTTAAGTGACTTTTCGAGATAAAAAATATCACCATCGTATTCAGCAGCACTTACTTCCTATTTTCGACTGCAACCAGCGTATATTTGACAACTTTCAGAAAGGTGAAACATTCCCTTTAATCTGGTGGTGGCTGTCGGTCGCTCGGCGGCGCCATGTAAAAACCTCGTTCGTCGTTGCTCAGTTCGGAGGAGCGGCTGATTTTATTGCACGAACTCTGGCCAGCCCCGTGGGCTTTCAGCGCCGGCATATCCCGGCCGCAGCTCAGACTTATTTCCTCGCTGCCCCGATCTTTTATCCCATCGGAGCCGGGACAGAATGCCATTTATTTAATACGACTCGTCCATTTGGCGTCAGGCCCCACTCCGAGGCATTGCTCCTCGTCTAGGGCGGCTCTAGGGCGAGCCGGAGACTGTCTAAAGACGAGGAGGCTGGGGACGAGCTGTGATCAGCTGACTAACCAGGCTGGGACGAGCGGTGATCAGCTGACCAACCAGGCTGGAACGAGCGGTGATCAGCTGACCAACCAGGCTGGGACGAGCGGTGATCAGCTGACCAACCAGGCTGGGACGAGCGGTGATCAGCTGACCAACCAGGCTGGAACGAGCGGTGATCAGCTGACCAACCAGGCTGGAACGAGCGGTGATCAGCTGACCAACCAGGCTGGAACGAGCGGTGATCAGCTGACCAACCAGGCTGGGACGAGCTGTGATCAGCTGACCAACCAGGCTGGGACGAGCGGTGATCAGCTGACCAACCAGGCTGGAACGAGCGGTGATCAGCTGACCAACCAGGCTGGGACGAGCTGTGATCAGCTGACCAACCAGGCTGGGACGAGCGGTGATCAGCTGACCAACCAGGCTGGAACGAGCGGTGATCAGCTGACCAACCAGGCTGGGACGAGCGGTGATCAGCTGACCAACCAGGCTGGGACGAGCGGTGATCAGCTGACCAACCAGGCTGGGACGAGCGGTGATCAGCTGACCAACCAGGCTGGAACGAGCGGTGATCAGCTGACCAACCAGGCTGGGACGAGCGGTGATCAGCTGACCAACCAGGCTGGGACGAACGGTGATCAGCTGACCAATCAGGCTGGGACGAGCGGTGATCAGCTGACCAACCAGGCTGGAACGAGCGGTGATCAGCTGACCAATCAGGCTGGGACGAGCGGTGATCAGCTGACCAACCAGGCTGGGACGAACGGTGATCAGCTGACCAACCAGGCTGGAACGAGCGGTGATCAGCTGACCAACCAGGCTGGGTCGAACGATAATTTGCTCCTGGTCGTGCTGGTCTGGTGATTTGCTCCTGGTCGTGCTGGTTTGGTGCTTCGTTCCTGGTCGTGCTGGTCTGGTGCTTTGCTCCTGGTCGTGCTGGTCTGGTGATTTGCTCCTGGTCGTGCTGGTCTGGTGATTTGCTCCTGGTCGTGCTGGTCTGGTGATTTGCTCCTGGTCGTGCTGGTCTGTTGGTGTCGGCGGTAAGGAAGTCTGATGACGTAAAGGACTTGACGGATCGTGCTCCAACTTACCGTATCTATAAATGTATAAATGTATCCACTCAATATTGTTAGTGAACTGAAATCACGAGATCGTATGGCAGATGTCAGACTAAAAGCAACAAGCTACGCTTGGCAAAGGGCTCCGATCTCAGAAATCTATCCATTCACAAGTTCGAATTGAATTGATAGAGAAATGTGGATGCCTTTATTATGTGGTATCACCGTCAGCTGCGTCTGTTGAGTCCGTCTCGGCGTCAACATAAGCTTGCGATAGAGCCTGGGGGCGAGTGACGTGAACCAATAAGCAATGAAGGTCACCTCTGAGTCTGGAGGTAAATGTCAACCCTTTATTGCCGCCACACAGACAGCCGTGATATACTGTGACGACTGGACGGCTTTTGATTGGTGGTCGTGCTCTGACGTCATCACTGTCATCTGACCATCTGACCTGTCATACTGACTCAGACTGTCATATGACCATCTGACCTGTCACACTGACCCAGACTGTCATCTGACCTGTCATACTGACCCAGACTGTCATCTGACCTGTCACACTGACCCAGACTGACATCTGACCATCTGACCTGACACACTGACCCAGACTGACATCTGACCTGTCACACTGACCCAGACTGACATCTGACCTGTCACACTGACCCAGACTGCCATCTGACCTGTCACACTGACCCAGACTGACATCTGACTTGTCACACTGACCCAGACTGATATTTGACCTGTCACACTGACCCAGACTGACATCTGACCATCTGACCTGACACACTGACCCAGACTGACATCTGACCTGACACACTGACCCAGACTGACATCTGACCTGTCACACTGACCCAGACTGACATCTGACCATCTGACCTGACACACTGACCCAGACTGTCATCTGACCTGTCACACTGACCCAGATTGTCATCTGACCTGTCACACTGACCCAGACTGACATCTGACCATCTGACCTGACACACTGACCCAGACTGACATCTGACCTGTCACACTGACCCAGACTGACATCTGGCCTGACACACTGACCCATACTGACATCTGACCTGACACACTGACCCAGACTGACATCTGACCTGACACACTGACCCAGACTGACATCTGACCTGACACACTGACCCAGACTGTCATCTGACCTGACACACTAACCCAGACTGTCATATGACCATCTGACCTGACACACTGACCCAGACTGACATCTGACCTGACACACTGACCCAGACTGACATCTGACCTGACACACTGACCCAGACTGACATCTGACCTGTCACACTGACCCAGACTGACATCTGACCTGTCACACTGACCCATACTGACATCTGACCTGTCACACTGACCCAGACTGACATCTGACCATCTGACCTGACACACTGACCCAGACTGACATCTGACCTCTCACACTGACCCAGACTGACATCTGACCTGTCAAACTGACCCAGACTGACATCTGACCATCTGACCTGACACACAAACCCAGACTGACATCTGACCTGTCACACTAACCCAGACTGACATCTGACCTGTCACACTGACCCAGACTGACACCTGGCCTGTCACACTGACCCATACTGAGATATGACCTGTCCACTGACCCAGACTGACATCTGACCTGTCACACTGACCCAGACTGACATCTGACCTGTCACACTGACCCAGACTGACATCTGACCTGTCACACTGACCCAGACTGACATCTGACCTGTCACACTGACCCAGACTGACATCTGACCTGTCACACTGACCCAGACTGACATCTGACCTGACACACTGACCCATACTGACATCTGACCTGACACACTGACCCAGACTGACATCTGACCTGTCACACTGACCCAGACTGACATCTGACCTGTCACACTGACCCAGACTGACATCTGACCTGTCATACTGACCCAGACTGACATCTGGCCTGTCACACTGACCCAGACTGACATCTGACCTGTCACACTGACCCAGACTGACATCTGACCTGACACACTGACCCATACTGACATCTGACCTGACACACTGACCCAGACTGACATCTGACCTGTCACACTGACCCAGACTGACATCTGACCTGTCACACTGACCCATACTGACATCTGACCTGTCATACTGACCCAGACTGACATCTGGCCTGTCACACTGACCCAGACTGACATCTGACCTGTCACACTGACCCATACTGACATCTGACCTGTCACACTGACCCAGACTGACATCTGACCATCTGACCTGACAAACTGACCCAGACTGACATATGACCTGTCACACTGACCCAGACTGACATCTGACCTGTCACACTGGCCCAGACTGACACATGACCTGTCACACTGACCCGGGCTGACATCTGACCTGACACACTGGCCCAGACTGACATCTGACCTGTCATACTGACCCAGACTGACATCTGACCTGACACACTGACCCAGACTGACACCTGACCTGTCACACTGACCCAGATTGACATCTGACCATCTGACCTGACACACTGACCCAGACTGACATCTGACCTGACACACTGACCCAGACTGACATCTGACCTGTCACACTGACCCAGACTGACATCTGACCTGACACACTGACCCAGACTGACATCTGACCTGTCACACTGACCCAGACTGACATCTGACCATCTGACCTGACACACTGACCCAGACTGACATCTGACCTGACACACTGACCCAGACTGACATCTGACCTGACACACTGACCCAGTCTGACATCTGACCTGACACACTGACCCAGACTGTCATATGACCATCTGACCTGACACACTGACCCAGACTGACATCTGACCTGTCACACTGACCCAGACTGACATCTGACCTGACACACTGACCCAGACTGACATCTGACATGTCACACTGACCCAGACTGACATCTGACCTGACACACTGACCCAGACTGACATCTGACCTGTCACACTGACCCATACTGTCATCTGACCTGACACACTGACCCATACTGACATCTGACCTGTCACACTGACCCAAACTGACATCTGACCTGCCACACTAACCCAGACTGTCATCTGACCTGACACTCTGACGCAGACTGACATCTGACCTGAGACACTGACCCAGACTGACATATAACCTGTCACACTGACCCAGACTGACATCTTACCGGACACACTGGCCCAGATTGACATCTGACCTGTCACACTGCCCCAGACTGACATCTGACCTGTCACACTGACCCAGACTGTCATCTGACCTGTCACACTGACCCAGACTGACATCTGACCATCTGACCTGACACACTGACCCAGACTGACCCAGACTGACATCTGACCTGACACACTGACCCAGACTGACATCTAACCTGTCACACTGACCCAGACTGATATCTGACCTGATATACTGACCCAGACTGACATCTGACCTGTCACACTGACCCAGACTGACATCTGACCTGTCACACTGACCCAGACTGTCATCTGCACACTGACCCATACTGACATCTGACCTGACACACTGACCCAGACTGACATATGACCTGTCACACTGACCCAGACTGTCATCTGACCTGTCACACTGACCCAGACTGACATCTGACCTGTCACACTGACCCAGACTGACATCTGACATGTCACACTGACCCAGACTGTCATCTGACCTGTCACACTGACCCAGACTGACATCTGACCTGACACACTGACCCAGACTGACATCTGACCTGTCACACTGACCCAGACTGTCATATGACCTGACACACTGACCCAGACTGTCATATGACCTGACACACTGACCCAGACTGTCATCTGACCTGACACACTGACCCAGACTGTCATCTGACCTGACACACTGACCCAGACTGTCATCTGACCTGACACACTGACCCAGACTGTCATCTGACCTGACACACTGACCCAGACTGTCATCTGACCTGACACACTGACCCAGACTGACATCTGACCTGACACACTGACCCAGACTGTCATATGACCTGTTGCGCTGCCCGATCTGACCTGACCTTCTGACCCAGAATGAGCGACATAAGCCGCGCCTCAGTGTTGCTTCCGGCTCCCAGTTTGACGACGGTAGTGTGCATTACGATGGCAGTATCTCACTTCCCAGCTATTCGCTTCGCTTCCCTTTGCTTCGCTTCGCTTCCCAGCTCTTCGGCGATTTTGCCTGACGGGCTGTCTCACCGAATAAAAAACAACGTCCACCCACACAGCGAAGTCGGCCAACAAAGGAGTAGGCTAATGAGTGGTGCTTACAGAGACGGCAGGGCCAGACTCGGAACTCCGTCCTGACTCGGAACGGCAGGGCCAGACTCGGAACTCCGTCCTGACTCGGAACGGCAGGGCCAGACTTGGAACTCCGTCCTGACCCGGAACGTCAGGGCCAGACTTGGAACTCCGTCCTGACTCGGAACTCCGTCCAGACTTGGAACTCCGTCCTGACTCGGATAGCCTTCCGGACCATTAATAGCCGAAGAAACAAAACCAGCTAAAGCGATCCCTCTGTCGGTCGGTTTTTGCGACGATTATTCATGACTTGCACTACGGCAGTGGTTTTAGTGCGGCCATTAAGGGTAATTACTAGCCTCCAACCATCTGTATGATTGATACAAGGCGGCTTATATCTTCCTAAGGGATGCGAGACGCAGTCGAGTGCGGTCATTTGTTTCAATTTACCGGCAGGCACGAGAGGTGCGGGAGTCCCGGCAGGAAAAAAGGTGCATTCATCATCGTTGTTTGTCGGTCATTGCGGCCGTATGGATGGTACATGAACCCGCGCGAAGCGGAATGATTGTGCGGGGATAATGGCACTGTGTACATGGAGGTAGCACCGCAGCGCCGTAAGTACTTCCGGTTGTAACGCCTCTCGGAAGGACAGGAACAGGAGAGATAGTGGTCAAGACAGGGGAGATGACAGGAGAGTTAGTGGTCAAGACAGGGGAGAGAACAGGAGAGTTAGTGGTCAAGACAGGGGGAGAGAACAGGAGAGTTAGTGGTCAAGACAGGGGGAGAGAACAGGAGAGTTAGTGGTCAAGACATGGGGAGAGAACAGGAGAGTTAGTGGTCAAGACAGGGGGAGAGAAAAGGAGAGTTAGTGGTCAAGACAGGGGGAGAGAACAGGAGAGTTAGTGGTCAAGACAGGGGGAGAAAACAGGAGAGTTAGTGGTCAAGACAGGGGGAGAGAATAGGAGAGTTAGTGGTCAAGACAGGGGAGAGAACAGGAGAGTTAGTGGTCAAGACAGGGGAAGAGAACAGGAGAGTTAGTGGTCAAGACAGGGGGAGAGAACAGGAGAGTTAGTGGTCAAGACAGGGGGAGAGAACAGGAGAGTTAGTGGTCAAGACAGGGGGAGAGAACAGGAGAGTTAGTGGTCAAGACAGGGGGAGAGAACAGGAGAGTTAGTGGTCAAGACAGGGGGAGAGAACAGGAGAGTTAGTGGTCAAGACAGGGGGAGAGAACAGGAGAGTTAGTGGTCAAGACAGGGGGAGAGAACAGGAGAGTTAGTGGTCAAGACAGGGGAGAAGACAGGAGAGTTAGTGGTCAAGACAGGGGGAGAGAACAGGAGAGTTAGTGGTCAAGACAGGGGGAGAGAACAGGAGAGTTAGTGGTCAAGACGTACTCTTTGCGTTTGGCGAAGACGTATTTTAAGCGCATCCTAATCCTCCTTTGTATTGTAATTTAATCCCACCAGTCGCATTTTAAGCCGTACAACTCGTACAAGTAATGTTTAATAGAGCCCAAATAAAAGAGGGATGACCCAGAAGCGTACTCATGACCTACACACATGCTCATTTCTAAGAATATAGACAACTCGATAACTGGAGGCAGAGAAACAACAGTCAAACAACATTTGACGAACTGGTGCGGTAGTTGCATGCTATTGTACTATATTTGTTTCATTTGGTGTGCAAGCTGTAGGTTGTGTTGCTGCTTCTACGTAGGCCTTTCGTTTTGAGATCTTAGCAAGAAGATCTTAGATCTTACATATACAACCCATTGAAAAATTATAATAGTGCGCGGAAGATTTTTAGCAGAAATAACAATTTCTCAGCCAAAAGCCCCTCTCATCTAATCCACAACTCAGTCTCCCAGGAATCACTCGAACAAAGCTGCCAAATTTGATATCTCGTCCGAGTGGCCGCGTCGTTTACGGCGGTTTAACGAGCGCCCCCGGGATCGACTTAGCTCCGCCACCCGTCCACGGGTCGTGTCGGACGTGCTGCCCTGACGACATCGAGAAGACGGTTCCGTCGCCGAGAGGTTCCCGCGGCGGTTCCCTGGGGGTCCCGCGGCGGTTCCCTGGGGGGTCCTGCGGAGGTTCCTGTGGGGTTCCTGCGGAGTTCCCTTGGGTGTTCCCGCGGGAGTTCTCGTGTGGATTTCCGCGGGGTTCTCGTGGGGGTTCCGCGAGGTTCTCTCGTCGCCACCGTTCCCTAGACGCCTTGTTTGCTTGCCTCGGACTGGTTGCACGTGCGAGCGGGCGGCTGCCGTGCTGATGAGGTCATCATCGCGTCGCAGCCTCGGGCGACTCGGCGGCGGTGCGGCGGTGGTGCGGCGGTGGTGTGGTCGCGACACTGCGTGGCACACTGAGAGGCAGAGCGGAGCGGGATAGGTTCCCCTGGGGCAGCAGAGCCAGGGATTGATGCAGAGCACAGGCAAGGTTGTGGTGGGCCACAAGGGGACGCATCGAGAGGTCGCTGCGGTGAGTAGTTAGTAGGCAATCTTTTGAAGAGAGCAACGCAACAGGGGAAAAATGGACAGATGCTAGCCTAAACATGAAGGAAGTCTTGGTATGTGCTTAGCTTAGCAACGTCTTTCAGGGATGTAAGATCGTCACGAAAAGTGAAAAAAAAATTTGATCTTGACTTAGAGAAACCCAACCCCCTTATGCAATATTTATTCGCATATTTGGGCTCTTCTCGCATTGGCGAACCTTTCGCCGTCATTTTTTTCGCCAGCAAAATACAATATTATAGCAAAAAATGGTAAAAAGTGAGGGGTCATGCATCCCATTCCCTGTTCCTCTGCCTATGACATCTTTCAAACATCATTTATTAAATACCCTAACAGCGATATGTCGCACAACGCCGGCCACAGCTTTGCATTTAATTTGGGTCAGAATGATTTGTATAATCATGGGGTGGTGGTTAACTCCAGGACGTACTAGCTCGCTATCATACTTATGAGTGTGTGACCCGGTGCCTCTAATATTGTAACCGCATCATCGAGAATCGGTAACTACTCTCTTCTCAACAATCACACTCGAATATCACAAATCAATGCCTTCGAAATCAAATCACCGGTGAATTGCAAGGTCTCCTCCCGAAACTCTGTCATATTCACAGAAGCCCTGCAATACGTTTTCAGCCGGCCAGGTTGAGGTTTTGCGTCTCGGCTCGAAAGCCGTCTGTTTGGCCACTTCTACTCCCTCGGAATCGATTTGGGCCCGATTGTGTCTGTCTGCGGCTCACCGGCCGCCTGAAAACGAGACGCGCCGCCTGGAAGCCCTCTCCCTTCAGGAAGCCACGGCGCCGCGCGTTTTTTCTGCGGCGCGCTCTAATACGATCAGGGCGACGCCCTGCGGCGTCCGAATGAACTACTAATGACGCTCGGCACGCGGCCGTCCGCGGACGCTTTTTCCGTTCTCCCTGGGACGGTCCCGCGGCGACTCCACTGAACTGAAGGCGACTCGCGCGGCGGGAGCGCGCAGAAAACTCACACTAGTGCGAGCCTAATTAGTGGAGGATTGGAGGCGAAAGGGGCGTTTTTGTGACGGCAGTCCCTCGAGTCGAGTCGCCCGGGGCCGGCCGCCACTCGAGTTAAACGTGAAATGCCCACAAACCGGCGCCGTGTGGCTAACGATGGCGCACTGATCCACTTTCCGACGCATAAATGTCGAGCGCCGCACCGCGCTGAGGCAAATTGGCCGCTGCGAGGTGTAAATACACCTTTACAGGCTGTTTTCTGGCGGGTTCTGTCTCAGAAGGGTCTGTATTCCCGGTGCCGGCGGCGCGGCGGTAGAGCTGGCGGTAGACTGAGGTAGAGCTGGCGGTAGACTGAGGCGGGCTTCGGGCTTACTCATAAACACGCCAGCAGCAGGCGCCAGACGAAGCTGACCTAAGGAGGACCAGCAGCAGGCGCCAGACGAAGCTGACCTAGGGAGGACCAGCAGCAGGCGCCAGACGAAGCTGACCTAGACGAAGCAGCAGGCGCCAAACGAAACTGACCTAGACGAAGCAGCAGGCGCCAGACGAAGCTGACCTGAGGAGGACCAGAGAGGTAACAGCCGTCTGGCCTAAGGAGGACCAGAGAGGTATCAGCCGTCTGGCCTAAGGAGGAACAGAGAGGTAACAGCCGTCTGGCCTAAGGAGGACCAGAGAGGTAACAGCCGTCTGGCCTAAGGAGGACCAGAGAGGTAACAGCCGTCTGGCCTAAGGAGGACCAGAGAGGTAACAGCCGTCTGGCCTGAGGAGGACCAGAGAGGTAACAGCCGTCTGGCCTAAGGAGGACCAGAGAGGTAACAGCCGTCTGGCCTAAGGAGGACCAGAGAGGTAACAGCCGTCTGGCCTAAGGAGGACCAGAGAGGTAACAGCCGTCTGGCCTAAGGAGGACCAGAGAGGTAACAGCCGTCTGGCCTAAGGAGGACCAGAGAGGTAACAGCCGTCTGGCCTAAGGAGCACCAGAGAGGTAACAGCCGTCTGGCCTAAGGAGGACCAGAGAGGTAGAGGTAACAGCCGCCTGGCCTAAGGAGGACCAGAGAGGTAACAGCCGTCTGGCCTAAGGAGCACCAGAGAGGTAACAGCCGTCTGGCCTAAGGAGCACCAGAGAGGTAACAGCCGTCTGGCCTAAGGAGGACCAGAAAGGTAGAGGTAACAGCCGCCTGGCCTAAGGAGGACCAGAGAGGTAACAGCCGTCTGGCCTAAGGAGGACCAGAGAGGTAACAGCCGTCTGGCCTAAGGAGGACCAGAGAGGTAACAGCCGTCTGGCCTAAGGAGGACCAGAGAGGTAACAGCCGTCTGGCCTAAGGAGCACCAGAGAGGTAACAGCCGTCTGGCCTAAGGAGGACCAGAGAGGTAGAGGTAACAGCCGCCTGGCCTAAGGAGGACCAGAGAGGTAACAGCCGTCTGGCCTAAGGAGCACCAGAGAGGTAACAGCCGTCTGGCCTAAGGAGGACCAGAGAGGTAGAGGTAACAGCCGCCTGGCCTAAGGAGCACCAGAGAGGTAACAGCCGTCTGGCCTAAGGAGGACCAGAGAGGTAGAGGTAACAGCCGCCTGGCCTAAGGAGGACCAGAGAGGTAACAGCCGTCTGGCCTAAGGAGGACCAGAGAGGTATCAGCCGTCTGGCCTAAGGAGGAACAGAGAGGTAACAGTCGCCTGGCCTAAGGAGGACCAGAGAGGTGACAGCCGCCGCGCTGTTTATAAGAGCAGTACTCTCTGCTGGTCAAATCGACGACAGTAAATGAACAATAAAAGCTAAACTACAGCAACCCGAAGATAATTTGTGTGGCCTTTTCCTTGCTTCTTTTAACCCGCGCCGTGCCGGCGCTCGGCGCCACCTTCGCCGTGCGTGGGGGGGGGGGGCGTCTGAACGCCCCCTTCTAACTCGGCTGCTATAGGAAGTAGGCGGAATCCAAAAGCACCGTTTGATAGCTCGTCAAAAATTATTTCGAAACTACTTCGGTCGTTTTTTGGGCTCAGATCAATATTAAGAGCACCAGAGGTCATCAAAAGTCAGGTTATTCAATTGTATAACTTTGCTCCAGAAACCCACAAATATCACGGGAACTATGATAGCTAGGAACTAACGGTGAAAACAATCAAAGGCTCTTGAAAAATGAAATCACCATTGGTGTCAAATTTTAGCTCAGGTCAATAGATTAGGCTCCAGAGATCGTCAAAGGCCTATCCCGGTAGTGGCAGCCCGGGTTCGAGTCGCTTCGGCGTTCGCTATTTGCTCCTGACTGGGATGGCCTGCGGCCGGTGGCAGCGTTCGCACTCAAGGTCAGGTGACGTCAGTGAGCGGGGCGGACCGTGTCGGGCACGTACAACTTTCGAACAATATGCATCGGGCACGTACAACTTTCATCTCTAAGTTCTGCCGGCCAACAGGAATTGCGCGATCGGATGGTGAGGTCAGGACCTGCGCAACAAGCTCTGCTTAGCGTGGGTCATGACCTCGAAAATCCATCCATACAATACATTCGGACTAAATTGATTATAAAAAAAAAATGTCAAAGGCTAGTTTTGCAATAACAGTTGTTCGTTAATAATATTGTATGTCAGTATATTCAAAACCATCCACGATGTGGCTTTTCTGGTTTCACGCCGATTACAAGCCTATTACACCTATACCTACGATGCAGTGCAGTCACACACTTCCACACGCGCAGCAGTAATTTATGTTATAGAAGACCTAAACGCTAATAAAGACAGTAGTACCTATAAGCAACAAGTTGCAAAGGTAAGACGGATACAAATTGTGACGACATCTATAATGATACTACTGATAGTACAATGATACTACGCCATCTACAATGATACTGCTGATACTACAATGATATTACTGAGTCAGCTAAGTCGGTAATGTGGACTTAAAAGCGCCCACGGTCTGCATGGCACGGGCGGACGATGACAGGCTATTCCAGGCCGCAGAGGCACGATATGAGAAAGCCTTCTGGGTTGCGGCTAGCCTGCACTTAGGTAGGTGGAGGCTGCCCTTATCTGTGGCGCGAGTACGGCGGTCCGACACGGCAGAGCGGTATGTAATCAAGATAGGGCAATAATTTTGAAGCCATCGTCTTTGCCTCATCAAGGCGCTTCGAATCATACACATTGTAAGTGGTTTAAGTCAAGTTAAAAATTATACTCCAGGTCAAGGTCATCCAAGGTCATATGACAGTATATGTGGGTCACAAATCACAATGCACATTTTCGGAAGAGGCTGGACGAGATAAACACAGTGGTATCGGTTTTACATCTTCATTCAATCAAAAATGATTGACAACAACGTGTTGGTGACCTCAGATGGCCGCAGATGATCTTATAAGGATCATTAAGCAAACATTATACCTGGGTCATCAATAATGACCTATAATTACATGATCCTGAAAGAATCGGCCTAATCTGATGCGTATTCACTGAATAGGAAGCATTTGAAAAATGTCCCATTGACTTACAACGGAGAGGTCACGTGATCGACCTGACCTTTGGTCACCAATACAAAAACAATCCGAGATAAACGAATGGTAGGTATGTATGGCCTAATTTAATTCCGTAAGTTCGAAACCGATCAGCCAAAAACTGCGGCTGTGGTACGACCGCAAACTTTTTTGGAGGGGGGGTCACGTCACGTGAGGTGGGGCCTGTTGACCTGACCTGAGATGACCCGAGGTCAACAATTTCACACAATGTAGGCAATTGATGTCCGAACACCTGTGCCAAAAAACTATCCTCGAAAAACCATAGAGAGGGCGCTCCGGTGACACTTAACCTGCGCCCCGCTGGGGGGGGGGGAGAATCTGCCCCCTCCCGAATTTTATCAATAACTTGCAAACTATGATAGATATCAACGTCAAAGTACCTTATGCTGCATCAATTCTACGTCTGCTCACAAAATTTCAATGAAATTCATGCAGCATTTTGGGAGATAATGACGTTTTAATGGCGCCATGTTATACCATTTGTGGTGGAAATCGATAAATGTTTGAACAATCGTAGAAAAATAGTTTTGAAGCAAATGGCAAATAAAAATGTCAAAAGAAAGGAAATGCCTTTTTCTTCAAAATGGCAATCTCGGATTTGCGAGAAAAAAAAAATTTGACCAAAAAAAAATAAAACTTTTTTTTTTCTCGGAAAAAAATGCAAAATGAATGAAAAAAAATGAATTTCTTAAGCTTGAATACCAAAATAAGGTGACCGGCCCAAATGAAAAAAAAATGGGGTACTTTTTTGCCACAAAAAGATCCCCCCCCCCCCACGGAGAGGCTGGATCCGCCAGTGGAGACAGGGCTGATTTGGACAAGCCTGTGTGCGGGGCAGGGCGGAGTTCCGCATGTCTGGGACTTCGGCAGACCGGAGAAATGGGCAGGGTTGATTTTGTGAATTCGGGGAACGTGGTAGATGGATTTCGGCTTGCCCGAGTGCAAAATTGTCTGTTTGCCATCCACTTCTTTAACTGATGTGTTCATAGGCGTACCCAAGCGGGGGGGCAGGGTCAAACGGGGCAATTACCCCCCCCTCCCCATTGCGCTGAAATGAAATGCCGTTTCTAAAAAAGATGCGCCTGTGCCGAAGGACGTGCAGTTTATTTAAATATGGATGCATTTTGCCAAATTCACAAAAATGCTTGATCGTATTGTCAAAAATGCATGTACTTAGCACTAACGATCATATTTAGGTAGCCTAACCAAAAGTAGTAACACCAACATATTAATTGCGATTCTCTCCATGCAGTGTTGCCTATTGTTAAATGTCTATTGCTAAAAGCCAAAAAAGTTCGGGACGCGCTCCCGACCCCCCCCCCCCCCCCCCCCCCTTTCAACGTCCATGGCTTGGATCACCAATCGCATGCTGTCCCCATCCCCACCCGTCCCCAGACCGTGCACGGTGACGTCACAACGTGACATCACCGTTAGTGTGACGTCACCGGGCAGAGGTCAGTCGGTGTCCCGAGCAATGTCTCGGCAGGCAGCAGCAACCTTGACGACGAGTCGGCAGACCTTGAGAGCGCTCCGTGGCCTCCGTCGGAGTCGACGATGGCCTTCGGGCGACGCTGGGAGGTCGTCGGAGCGCTCGCAGTCTCGATTTGAGACTCAGTTCGACTCCCACACGCTCTGGAAGGCCAAAAGTCGGCCGATATAGTCGTCCCCCCTCTGGTTACATGCGTAGAAGGCCTTCTGGTAGATATCCCTTCTCACTTGAACGCACAATGGTTGGGCGAGTCCATTTCACCGACCGGTCTCCCCTCGAGTGGACTCGCCCGGCCACGTGTCTTGCCCCGGGGCAAGTAGGTCAGAGCGGCAGTTTCACTCACGATGACCTTGCAGTGGACATGCATCTGGAGGTGAGCTCTGATCAATGGTCACAGGGGCACGTTCAGGCAGGCTAAAAACTAAACTAACGGACTGCACTGATGTCAGACAGAAAATGTCCCTTGTTTATTCGCACATCTATCGGACAGTCTAGTCACTTAAAGGCATATTTGTATTTGACATACTCCTAGATTTCATAATGCATCGATGTCAAAGTGACCTAAAATTCCGCCTCTGTCGCACCGCGCGATCGATAGGAACAGCCACGGTCGTACCGAGCCCACGAAGTCCACGAAGCTCCCGAAGTTTGGCTTCCCCTCCCCCCCCCCCCCCCCCCCCACCTTCTGCCCTGTGCCCTGCCACCAGTGAGCAGAACCCTTCCTCGTCCAGGGGACGCCAGGCTGCACCTGCCCCCTTCCCGCACCGTATCGATCATCTAGGCGGTACAATAGCCGGTTGTCTGCAGCCTGCATGAGCTCCGGACAAGTGTGCGCCTCCTGCCGCGCCTCCTGCCGCGCTCGCTTGCAAACGTTGATTGCACCACCCGCTTGGCCCGGTAAATTATTAGCACGCCTACCAACGCGATCAATGATGGAAGCAGTGGGAGCCGGTAGTGAAAATGGCGAAAATTAATATCAGCGCGCCGTTTGGTCCGGCTGCAAATGAATATAATTCAGAATGATAAATGGCAGGTGCACCACCTTATACCCTCCCATACGCGACCTGTTCGCTTTTCTCGATTGGTATCAGGTTAATTGTTTTATATATATATATATATATATATATATATATATATATATATATATATATATATATATATATATATATATATATATATATATATTAATTCGAAGTTCAATGCCAAAGTGTTTATATTGTGCATGTTAGGAGAGCCTGGAAAAAGTATACGATTATGAAGTAGAGTATCTTAATCAAGGCTCTATATGTAATCTTAATACGCGCGTCATAATTGTACAAATACCTATACACCACCGGTCAGACGTTAATGGTGTAAGGAGGACAATGGCAGTGACCATTTAACGTGCGTTGCGGCCGAAGTGTGGTCTGTGATGTGTTTATACGGTACAGCGATTCATATGTATGTACATAATACCAACAACAACAAAACAACAACAACGTTTATTTTCGTGATGGCGATAGTAAATACATTGTCCAGGTGATGGTGCAAAAGCTAGAGCTTAATTCTTCGCGCCATCACCTGATTAAAGTGTAAGAAAAAGCAAGTGGTACAGTTCACTCAACCAGTTGGGAGTAGGGGAGGGGTCAGTTGCCAGTGAGTGAGGGATGAGCTGGTGCAGATCCGTGGATGACATTTTACGACAGTCTAAAAGTACTTTCTAAGAATTTTTTAAGGCATCGAAGATCAGTGGTGCGGTATGTTTTGTTGTGTTTTGGCCAATGATAAGTGTGCTGATATTTTGTTTTGTCGGAGATGACCAACATATTGAACATCTCCGAGCTCCGAGTATGACTTGTCCTGCAAATGCGGCGGACCGTTTTTTTTTTGTATAGCAACTATGGAATTAAATGTTGTGCATGTCTACATAAGTTCTGCCACCCAATTGGCGATATGATGGCCGTAATTTAGCTGGATTAAATGTAGACTAGGCTAGGCTTTTGCATTATCAATCCATGATTAGTTCCTTCGTATATTTTCGCCTCCTATCAACAACAGATTTGAGCTTCTTTCCCAGGCTGAAAAAATATGCTACGGCACCCTCGCATGGTGAGTTGGAGTAATTTCGGTGCCAGTCATGCATTGACTGGCAACAGGACCTTCACAACCAGCTCTGCCTAGCCAAGGACCTAATCTCAGAATGTCACCCAAGCTTTGGACGTATTTGTGGGTGCTATTGGCGTTGTACCACGATGCGACTGTTGACTCATGTTGAGTCATTTATCGTCGGGGTCTCTCATTCTCACGCCGAGCTAAGCGCGGAGACCGAAAGACCACCACAAGCCAGGTTCGGACCCGACACACATGGATTCCGTAGGTATCCAACGCTCTACCGACTGGGCTATCGGGACCCCTTCGGCTAATTTGTGAAAAGGAAAATAACTGAAAAGAAACGTCCGCGTGATGCTGCCCGCCAGCGGCCAGGTGTTCGTTTTTCACTGTATTGTAACGTCGCCAACTGATACTACTCAGGCTTATTATCCAACTTCGCCAACCAATGCCGACCCAAACAAGCTGCCAAGGCCGTACAAGAGACTAGCTCCAACGGGGTCACGTTGTTAACCCGGCATTGGCTGGGGTCTCAGTAGAACGCCATTCACTGGGGGGAGGACGTTAAACGCCCCCTGGTTATCTTCCGAACCAATTATCGCAGCGAGACGTGCAAGGCGGCAATCGAAAGCTCTCAATAAGCCGAATCTAAAGCTCATTCAAAAATGACAAAGTGAGGTTAAATGTCAGGTTCCGGTCAGGTAAAATGTAAAAATAGACGTATTTGAGTTTATGGGCCATACTTTCCATCCAAAGCCTTCGATTACGACTATCACTCAAAGTGCTGCCAAAGGTATGATACTAATCCCGCATGAGCTAAAATGAGATTGGTGGTCAAGGTCAAGGTCAGGTCACAACGTTGGTCAAAGAGTGGCGCAAAAAACACATGACACCAAAAAAGCATTAGCAACAAAGCTACAGGAAAATGGAAAAAATATTCGTGTTCGGCTCGCTGATTTTAACAGGAAACATGTTTCAAAACTAAAAAAAAAATATATGTCAAAAGTTTGACACATATACATTTTACACACACATTTGTTTGCCACACACACATTCGTTTGTCAACTTTTCTTCTTTTTGAAAGCAGAATCAAACCTGCCATCAAATTCTGCTTCTTATGAGTTATAGCAGGTTGCTGTCATTCAATATCGAAATTCACATTTGTTTCCCGCCAAAAAGTTTTCAGCCTATAACTTTTTTGAAAAAATTTACACAAGAAAAATCAAGGGGTTTAAATTGTGTGATTTGACATTATCTACCATATTCTTTGTAATAAAAAAAAAATCTCAAAAAAGTTATACCACCCCAAACAACGTTTTTTTGTTAATACCAAAAATGAGAAATAGACGTGATTCTAAGGTGTCCTAGCGAAAAAAATCCTTACATACCGTTTTTTGTCTTTGATTTATGGACTTGTTAAAATTTTGGTAACACGTCAATTTCAAAATGGGATCCCTCCTATCTCAAAAACTTCTCGACCGATTTTTGATTTCTTGCTATCTAAAAATGTATCGTCTAAGGTTCTTTCTTTCACTAATTAACATTTTTCCCAAAAAGTGCATGTCAGAAGACTGAAAAACCAAAAACCATCACTTTTTTTTGGATTTCAAAATTTAAAATTTTGATAATTTTGTGATCAAAATTTCCTAATAGCCAAAAGATGTAGAATTTTTAGCTGCATCTTTTGACCATCTCGGATTTTTAAAATCGTAAGGAAGAAAAAAAGTAGGTAAGTTACAAAAATATTAAAAAACGACTTTTGCGCCCCCTATGTTTTTTTGAAAAAAATGATAGCTGTCCGGATGTAGAATTCCAAGGGGAGTCCGATTTTTTAAACGGATTGAAAATCCGTTAAGTAGTTCATAAGATGCAGGTTTGGTAACAAAAGTCGACTCCATATGTCATGATCATTGATACAAAATCTCTCATCATATTTTGGCCTAGCCCGGTTTTGTAAAAATCGAGTATGTTAGAATCTGAAACCATGTACGGAAGTAGGCTGGCGAGATAGGATGGAAGTCCAAGTTTCAGCTGAGTAGGTAAAAAAACATAGGTTTTAGAGCCAAAACAACACAAAAAAAAAACTCGATGTTGACACCACCCTAGAGGGTTATTAACAAGGAGCTAGGAATGTTCCAAATAGCTTAGAAGATAGCCCCAGACCTCCTCTTTCCAAATCTGGTCTTCCGATTTCTCTAGTCCGACGACAAGTTGGTCAAAGAGTGTCGCAAAAAAACATGACACCAAAAAAGCATTAGCAACAAAGCTACAGGAAAATGGAAAAAATATTCGTGTTCGGCTCGCTGAGTTGTACAGGAAACATTTGTCAAAACTTTAAAAAAAAAAAATATATCAAAAGTTTGGGTATGGCGTTTACCGTTTTTTGCCACGACCCTAGAGGGTTAATAAAAAGGAGCTAGGAATGTTCCAAATAGCTTAGAAGATAGCCCCAGACCTCCTCTTTCCAAATCTGGTCTTCCTTTCCTTCTAGCCCCACGGCAAGTTGGTCAAAGAGTGGGGCAAAAAATCGCATGTACCGCAGTACATAGGTGCATCACGGTGCAGTCTATGCTTCTTTTTTATCCGATCCGATCCTATCCTAACCAAAATGAAAGCCCTTGTACTCTTCTTTCCAGATCTGGCCTCATTTGTGTTCTAGCCCTACGGCAAGTTGGAGTTATTGGCATACATATATAGAGTCTAATGAAGAATTTTTTTTTTGAAAATTACATTAAGCATTTAAGCTGGCAGCACTCACACTACAGTTCATTTTAAGCACACAATGCTTGAAATTAAAAATGTACAATCCAAGGAATATTCGTGTTTAGAACAAAATGCACTGTCAAGTATGTTCCAAATAGAACCCCAGTCCTCTTCTTCCCAAATCTGGTCTTTTATTTCTTCTAGCGTCTAGTGTCGTCTCTGCTTGCGCCGAAGGCGCAAAGACCGGCACGTGTCCCGGCAAGGCAAGGGATGGTAAGTCACCTAACCAGCCTGACCCTAAAGTGCCTGATCCTCAAAGGGTGTTATCCTCCTCTTCCGCCAGGAGGTTTTTGGCGACAGGGTTGACTCCTGGATCCAGCTAGCCCAGGCAAAGTCCTGCAAGGCAAAGTCCTGCAAGGATTAAAAAGCACGATAGGGATCGATTTTTGATGTTCTATACGGTGTGCATACTCTTGATTTTTTACCACCAAAATGATTTCCCCTTAAGTGACACTTACCGGTCCTTGCGCCTTCGGCGCAATCAGCCTACACATATCCCAATACCTCGCGCCTTCGGTGCTCGCTCCGCAGTCCGGGCTGTTGCTGTTCGAGTATTGGGATATGTGTAGGCTGATTGCGCCGAAGGCGCAAGGACCGGTAAGTGTCACTTAAGGGGAAATCATTTTGGTAAAAAATCAACAGTATGCACACCATGATGCATTTGCATTTGATATTGCAAATGCATATGCATTTTGATGTTCTATACGGTGTGCATACTCTTGATTTTTTACCAAAATGATTTCCCCTTAAGTGACACTTACCGGTCCTTGCGCCTTCGGCGCAATCAGCCTACACATATCCCAATACTCGAACAGCAACAGCCCGGACTGCGGAGCGAGCACCGAAGGCGCGAGGTATTGGGATATGTGTAGGCTGATTGCGCCGAAGGCGCAAGGACCGGTAAGTGTCACTTAAGGGGAAATCATTTTGGTGGTAAAAAATCAAGAGTATGCACACCGTATAGAACATCAAAAATCGATCCCTATCGTATTTTTTAATCATTTTTCAAAAATGTATTACTGCGATGTCTCGGCGTACATGAAGGAGTATAATGAAGACAAATGTTTTTTTGACAAATCAAGGCAAGGTTTGCAAGGCAAGGTTTGGCACGGTCCATGAAGCTCCGGCAAGGCAAAGCAGGGCAAAGACGCAAGGTCCAGCAAGCTCAGCAAGGCAAGGAAAAGCCTGACATGGTTCGGCAAGGCCCAGCCTCCTACTTCCCCTACTTCTCCGCTGCACGTCACCAGCCTTCTACGACGTCTTAAGACCACTCCGTCTCCGATTGCGCCGAAGGCGCAAGGACCGGCACGTCCCTTCAAGGCAAGGTCCGGTAAGTCACCTAACCTATCTTCCTCTGCCGCCTCGATCACCTAACCCATCTACCTCGATGTTGACACCACCCTAGAGGGTTATTGACAAGGAGCTAGGAATGTTCCAAATAGCTTAGAAGATATTATATATTAGCTTAGAAGATTTTGAGCATAGAAGTCACTATGCTCAAAATATATATGAAAGTCATGCAACACATGTTCTATGAGTTATTTTCCACGTAGAATTCGATAGTGATAGTCATTTTATCACCTGACTTCATTTACGTGAAGTTAATATCAAGTTCAGGTCAAGTTCAGGTCACTGAATGTCAAAAACATTAATTGATAAATATAAATAAAAAGGCATGTTTCTAGACCAGTTTTGTCTCAGAAATACAGCGGTGCCATTTATTTATCGGTATCTGGTCAATAAAAGCCACAAAACGCAATTTTGTAATATGACGTTATGAGTTACCCATCTTTAGATGCCATAAGTCAGCCAAAAAATGGTGATATCATTCGGAAATTCGGAAATTTGGTATGGTAGTTTCCCATATGTGGTTATCTGATCTGTATTCCGTTTTTTTTTAATGTATGAAGAAAAAATAATTTGTGTGCATTTTCCCCAAAAAAAAACTTTTTTGAATTTTTGGGGTCCAAAAACAAAATGTTAACATTCCAAGATAGCTATGTTGTAGCCCTTGCCATTTTATATCTTTTGACGTTTTTGGATAATATTTTTCTCAAAATATGGCATTTGTACGGTCAGTTACATTTTAGCTGATTTTGGTGTAAAACTCGTGTGTAGTGACGTCACTAAATTCGATATAACTCGAAATTCTTTCCACGAAATTGTTTTTTTTTCACAGAAGACGTAAACGTGATTTAGAAAAAGGTACCCGAAGTTTCACGTGGATAGCGCTATTTTGTATAGCTATTACGGAAATTTATCAGGGGGCGTTAAACGCCCCCCCCCCCCCCCCAAGTTAATGGCTGGTTAAGGCTGAAACACAGTCTTCAAGCAGCTGCGCGAAGTGGATGCGGGTGCCTATTCAAATATATGGGTAAATTTCATCAGCTGATTTTTTCTTCCCGCACCGTGCGCATCGTGCAGTTGTTGCAACCTCGTTCAATGTATTTGAATAGGCACCCGCATCCACTTCGCACAGCTGCGCGAAGACTGTGTTTCAGCCTTTATAGGGCCTTCGGGTCACCCAAATAATACGCCGTCTCACATCGCTCACGACTCGTGCGCTAATGCTCTCGGATATCCTTCACGCCCGGGGATCGTTACCGCCCTGTTAAGAGGCAGCCGGCCGGAACAAAACAGCGCCCGGGCTGCATCACCTGCGCCGATCTTTATTCTGCAGACGCGTGCCGGCCAATTCCCTCGTCCATCATCGTCCCGCCAATTTCAGCTGAGGGCTCGTTCGTCGAGCGCTTTCCGGGGAGGGGAAACAACCGCTTCGGGGCGGGTGGTGACTGGTGGGAGCAGTTTGTCCGTGGGTGTGTGGAGGTGTGAGGTGTGTATTCGTGTGTGTGGGGAGGGGGGGGTGATTGTTTGAGGAATGACCGTCTCAGATACACTCACCCAGAACTACCTGAATATGGCAGTGTCTCCAACCACTGACAGTTTGCTCTGGCGATGGTGTTTGCAACGTGGTCGTATTTTTGCCCGGTCATTGAGTGCGTCACATCTGAGCGCGCTCCCTGCGAATCCCCCTCCCCGCCGCCCGTCTCGCCCCTCTGCCCCCGCCACGGGGCGCGGGTGGCTGCCGGTTACCACGGCGGGGAGCGGGGTACGGCCACTAACACACACACACACACACACACACACACACACACACACACACACACACACACACACACACACACACACACACACACACACACACACACACACACACACATACACAGACAGACATACAAACCCAGCTGCGGCAGGTGTGAGTGGGCCGGGCCGGGCCGCTCGATTATTTCCAGATGAAGACGGATCGTTTCCGCCGGCCCGGCTGCCCCTCGTGCGGCACAACAGCCGGTGCCGCCGGCCGGGGTCGAACTCGGATCACCGACTGAGAGCGACAGTATCCCGCCCGGGGGATTTGTTACTCTCCTGCAGGGATTTGTGGTCCGGCTAAGCTGTGATGGCAGGTGAGTTCCACAGAGGCGAGCAGCTAGAAGTGCGGCTTCACGAAAATATTCGCCTACTTTGTTGCAAGTTCTGTACAATGACAACACTAAGACACACTAACGAATTAGCCACTATCGACAAACACATTTTGTTTTGTTTTATACAATTAGTTTTGTGTTATAAAACAATGCAAATGGATAGCGGAGTTTTCATAATGTGTTTAGTAATACAATATTGCATTTTGTTTTTTTCGTCGTCATAACTTATGCAATCCATAAATGAGTCGGAAATTCCCATTCTTCTTGGAGCATCACATTGTGAGGAAAAAATCATAAGCATGCAGAGTGAACATTGCAGTGAAGTGAAAAACACATAGGCGTAGTAACGGGGGAGGGGTGCCATGGCCCCAACTTTACGTTACAAAAGTTTGGTTGAGTAAGGAAAATGTAAGACAGCAACAGGCAGAGCAATACGAAAAGAGCTCACATCAGCAAAAATATGCATGTGAGTGATAGGGTTCTCTCAAAGCAAGATCGAACTTACACTGCCCCCCCCCCCCCCCACATACACACACACACACACACACACACACACACACACACACACACACACACACACACACACACACACACACACACACACACACACACACACACACACACACACTTTTCATGACGTTTTTGCAACCCTGGAAAAGCATTAGGGTGCTGAGGATAGGGATTAGGTTTATCCAATTAATAACGGATGCGAGACTTGGTAACCAGTAAGATTTTAAAAGGACCCCGCATTTCGGCAGAGCTGCGCAGCCGCCACAGTTCCCTATAACTTCAGCCCTGCAGAGCACAAGCCGTAGATAATAGAGATATCTGGCTGGAAAATAGATATATCTGCTGGATAATAGAGATATCTGGCTGGATAATAGAGATATCTGGCTGGATAATAGAGATATCTGGCTGGATAATAGAGATATCTGGCTGGATAATAGAGATATCTGGCTGGATAATAGATATATCTGGCTGGATAATAGAGATATCCGGCTAGTTAATAGAGATATCCGGCTGGTTCATATTTCACTACGTCCGGCGATAAGGATTCTAGCATAATTTCAGGTAAAATTGCCCAATTTAGACACTACATTAAGTGTTGATTTGTACTTTGTATCAGGATGAACGTTCATTCAAATCGTGCCAATCGACTCATAATGAACACCTTCGCGCGCTAGCTTTCAAGCGGCATGCCAGATGTCCTGCACATTATGAACAGGCGGCGCGTGCAGCGATACTCCCACGTTTGCTGTCTAACTAATTAGCAGGACAGGTGTGGCAGCGAGGGTGTGGTGTCCGCAGTGTTTAACCCTTCCCTCCCCCACCCTCTGGATAAGAGGCGCGCAACAGCACATCATTCATCGGTGTACCCGCGGCCCCGCTCCCCGGTGGGCGTCGCTAGCACGATTCGAGGTGCCAATCAGTACCCCTGGTGTAGGACTAAGCGGGACTGTGCGTTTGGCATTGGTAAGCCAGCCTGTACAATAGTGCACCTTCTGGCTTATACAGCGAACACAGGAGACTTAACAGGTAGACAGTGGCATTCATCTGACAATGCCGGAGGATATAGAAGTGTGCAGCGAGTTACTGCTGTGCCTCACAAACTTTCACCTCTGCACCTGACTAAAGACTGTCAAAATATCATTGCAATACCTAAATAAAGTGCAGTTATAAGCCCCACACCAAGTAAATTACTCACGGTGTACCATCGCATTGAGGTGCAGTATACTATATTGGCATCAGTTGAACGTGCCTCGGATCATTATTCAACATCTTTTACTGACGCCAGACAAGCGGAATTGTTTGCTGGTCTGGTCTATGCCCTGATTAATTACCTTAACTATAGTCTTGCTCCACCCCGTTCCAATTAAAGGCGTCAACAATACGAGAACGGCACGCCTCTTCAGCAAACGACCCTTCTGTGCCACTGAAACTGAACGGATGGGTTTAAACGTGCAACACTGTCATAAATTAACGGTATACACTATACAGGTCCTTAGTGTTGGGTATTTAGAGTGGAACCATTTGCCGCCAGCGGTCAGGGCAGGTCACTTTTCCTCTTCCGTCTGACTTACTGTCAAATCAAGTTCAAGTTCATATTTATATAGTTTATAGTATATGTATGTACCTAAGCGGACGAGCGAGCGCTTCGCGCTCGCTCGTCCTTCCGTGGTGTATGGGGAAAAATCTGATTATGAGCGGCCCGGCCCGGCCCGGCCCGTGGCGACGCTTTTGAGAAGTTCATATCTCTGCAACCACACGTCCAATTGACAAGCGGACTTCTTTGCTTAGCAGCCCCATCTAACCTTCCCTGTTTGAGATCAGTGCCGACTCAGTGGGTGACTACCACTACGCGTGGCGCGTGCCGCGTGAGTGGTGTTGAAACATGTTTTCTCGCAAAAACTCCGCAACGGCTGGGCAGATTATGTGTAAATTTGGTGAGTGGTTAGGGACCCCTCAGTCGCCACTTTCCCACAAATCAGGGGTGGGTGACTGCACGTGCGCACGTGCAAACCCCTATTCTATATATCAGGAACGGCTGAGCCGATTGTGTTCAAATTTGATGTGTTGTTAGGGACCTCTCAGCCGCCAGTTTCCCACAAGTCAGGGGTGGGGTGCTTCTGCACGTGTGCACGTGTACACCCCTATTTTATATCTCAGGAACGGCTGAGCCGATTGTGTTAGAATTTGGTGTGTGGTTAGGGACCTCTCAGCCGCCGCCTTTCCACAAGTCAGGGGTGGGGTGCCTCTGCACGTGCGCACGTGCACACCCCTATTCTATATCTCAGGAACGGCTGAGCCGATTGTGTTCGAATTTGGTGTGTGGTTAGGGACCTCTCAGCCGCCGCCTTTCCACAAGTCAGGGGTGGGATGCCTCTGCACATGCGCACGTGCTCACCCTTTTTGTATCTCAGAAACTACTTGCCCCATCGAGTTTAAATTCACCATACATTTCGTTCGCGCTCGCTCGTTCATCGCCAACTACGGCGCCTTACTGGTATTAAGTACATGATTTAGCCGCATTGATATTCGCCACGACTTATACTTAATGCAATGAAAAGTATGTGATCAGTTGATCAGTTGGTCAAAATAAATTAATTGATCTCAATACACCAAATTGAATAAGCAAAATTATTACTCCAAACACATTCATCTTATGGTCCCTTAATATTTTGTTTTGTCTCTTCACTCTGTAGGTACAAGGTACAGTGTTATTAACAAATTCTGTATTTATCCGTGAATAACTCTGTGAATTTCCGCGCACATAATTTGAAGGCGCTTTAGACTAAAAATACCTACACTGGATACAGTCTTGTGGAGCAAACTGTCAGTATACTGACTGACGTATTATATACGCACTAATACGTTAGATAATACTAATACGACGTAAATACATATACGTATACGTACTACGACGTATTATAATACGTACTACGACGTAATATAATACGTACTACGACGTAATATAATCGTACTGCGCGTACTGCGCATAATATCTACCCCACCGCGGGCAACAAAGGGTAGGCTGAACCACACAAAAAAACGCACAGTCCTATCGCATGCCATAACTCAAACTGACTTTAATTAACGTGGGCATAAATAGGACGAAACGGTGCTCGGGCGGAGCCGCAGGTTTAGTGCGGCAGGGAAGCCCGCCAGCTGCTCTGTTCAAAGGGCCAGACCAGTTTTACGATCGCGCCAGCCCCCTATATTTCACCGCATCACGTGCATTGAGCGGGGCGCATTTGTGACGCGTTTGGGACGAGCGTGTGACGCGGGAAAGACGCAGACAGATGGGCATACAAATTGCGAGCCACAAAAAGACACCAAATTATGAAATACGGTTCGAAAATGATCGGCGTTTCACAAGCCGGCATAAATCACCGTTCGGCAGCTTGTAAAAATAAACGGTAGGTGGCAGCACTATGCAGATGCTGGCCCATAGGTGGTGCTGCCTTCGATGCAGCGCGGAACTTCAGTTTTTCTTCGAAAAAGAGAGCTTTAAAAGGCGCTCAACCTGTCCAAAAACAGTATGAAAGGAAGCGTTGTTGAGGTCTCGTTTTTACTCAAATCGTGCAAACTTAAGCCGACAAAACTTAATCACAAGCCCAGCCAAACGCAGGCTGCAGGTCTGCAACGCCCTCATTACTGCCACAGTGCGGACACACGAATACGCAATGCTGGTCTGGCGATCATCTTAATGATGATGAAGCCTTCCTTTGAGGCTGGCAAAGTCGCTGGTACTACATGCAACATCCGCATTAGTATTTAGTTGGGTCCCCGTCCCCGTCAGGATTGCCAGATTTTCGCCGAGCAAATTTGCCAAATCTGGTGAAACTTTATGCCAAATATACCAACGAAACCTGATATGCCAACGCTCTGGAATAAATATGCCAATCTTTCCTATTTTTTTATATTTTTATCTCATAAATTCCCATCTTTTAACCCTCGCCCTACGGGAGCTTTTTTCACCTTCGCCCTACTCTCAAAAGGACACCCCCCCCCCCCTGTTAACTTCCAAACCAAGCAACATAGAGCAACACAGTAAGAACCAACATGTTGCCTGTCATGTTTGGAATCTAACGGTATGCAATTTTTAGGTTTCGGGTCAACGAGTGACCTTACAGGTCAAGTGAATGACCTCGATCGACCACGTCCAGAACAGCGATTTTGCTCTGTCAGAAAACCTGAAAATGAGAAATTGATAAATTTAAATCAAAAGTCATGTTCCTAGACCAGTTTTGCCTCAGAAATACAGAAAAGGTAATAATGTATTCGTAACTGGCCAAAAAAAGTACAAAAAGTTATTAAAAAAATGACGTCATGAATTTCTTACACTTAGGGAGCCATCACTCAGTCAAAAATAGAGATATTTCTTTGAAATTTGGTTTGAGTATTGTCCATACGCAGTTCTCCCACGTATATTCCTTTTTTAGCATCTTTGAAAATTGTATTATGTGGTGATTTAAAAAAAAAACTTTTTGTTCATTTTGGGGGTCAAAAAACAAAAACAAATGAAAATCCGAGATTGGCATTTTAAAGAAAATTACATTTTTTTTCTTTACTTAATTGCGTTTGCAATTTGCTTCGAGACTCTGTTTTCTGCGATTTGTAAAACATTTATCGTTTTTCCACCAACATGACGTCATCAAAATATCATTATTTCCCAAATTTCTCAAAACAAATCAATGAAATGCTTACAGCTTACGTATTATTGTTGTATACTTAGCTACTGGAAATTTCAACAAGATGCGCCGCATTTCTAAAAAGTTATGCGAGAAAAACCTCAGTTTTTTATAATTTAACTTGTATTATCATTTTACATACAGAACACTTAAAAACAAACAAACATTCAATCATCCATACAACATCAAAATTATCATCGGTGCCTATCAGCCCGATTGGGCTCATCAGTCCGATTGGCCCATCAGCCCGATGGGGCCCATCGGCGGCCCCCGCCCGCGCCGCCTCGCGTTTTTCGGCGGCTCCCGTTCGCGAAGCGGCGCCCCCTCGCCACCGGCCGGGCGTGCGAGCCGTCGACCAGCGAGGCCGGCGCCCCACGCGCCCGGCCGGCCGACCGGCCCCGCAGCTCATGCTGAGGGCCGGTCCCGGGTTAGCCCGGGTGGGGAAAGGACGGGGGCCTATCCCATTGTATACACAAACACTTGTATTTGAGGGGACCTTCCCTCAGAAACACATAGCACTTAAAACACAAACACATCAAAGATTGCGTCTGGCACGACACCCCACACTAACATATCGCACATTTTATAAAATAATCAACCGTCATATCCAGATTACCGCACCTGGACTACAGTAATGATTATAGCTGAAGCTGTAGGGCGACAGATACAAATGGCTTCCATGCCTCTTTCAAATTATCCATTCTGTCATTCCGTATCGCAACACACTTTTCAATATCGAACATTCTGCTAAGGTAACTCCTAAATCCTTCGAAGTCGACGTTACTGTCGTGGATTTTTTGACTGACGATAAACTGTTTGGCATATAATAGAATTACGTTAAGTGACACCGGTCCACGAACACAGCCGAACAGCACCGCTATGCTACCGACTTGAAAATGAAATATTCTTCGTAGCATCCTATTAAGAGCGTCAGAAATCTTATTCCAAAACATAATCAACTGTGGGCATAACACAAAATAGTGCTGCAAATTATCAACTTCGCCACAGTCGTCACAAAATGGGTCTGATACAACTTGCCTAGTGAATAAAAACCGCTTTGTGGTAAAATATCTGTGAGTTATCCTGTACTGGAGGCTCTGAAGACGAGTTGATTTTGTTACTTTGAATGGTAAGCTGTTGTTGTATTGTATTGTATTGCTGTTCTTAGGTGTTCCATAAATGGCTCTTCCACACCCGCTGGTACACACACCACACATAGTTCCACTTCTAGAAGGAATGACACCTCACATGTGCACTAACCAGCCTGTAAAGTTCTGACAGGTGCTGAGTTCTAACAATTTTAACTGACGATTGTTCTAACCAGCATGCTGGTAAACTAAGTAGAAGATATAAAGCATTTCTCATTGCCACCAAGCCATGCTGTCGCCTTCTTGAGCGCTGTCACGCTACCACTTCGCAAGTCACGAGGCAGGCCATTCCACGTCATTTTCTGCCAACAGTCACCAAAATCGATCCCGTCAGCTACCCATCGGTGCTGCGCAGTAGGCGTCAAAACCGACCGTTGCAATGTGTAGAAATGTCGCGTTCTTAGGATGTCTAGTGCAACTTCTTTGTTTTGATAGTATATCTGAACCGATGAAGCCTTCTCCTCTGCAGCCAATGTTGCGCTACCAGCCGCCAAGGCTTTCCATCGTGTGGGAATAGCTCGACACCATCCAATGTACGTTAATGAGTCAACGTGCCGGGGCTGGTACCTGCTCATAAACTCCTGATATAGTAACACTCGCCCGTTGTCATCCAAAAATTCGTCGATAAAGCTTATCCCCTGTTCAGCGAGCCCAATATGACACACGGGTTTTCCTCCGACCCGAATCGCTTCATTATTCAGATTAGCTGTAAACGCACCTCTTTACCACTACTAGGTTCCTTTCTCGGAACAATCTCTCTGTACCAAGCCAGCATTTCCTTGTAAAAAGGCGCCAAATTCAATCTTTTAACCCAGCAATCGCTGTAATGGGACCTCAAAACATCATTAAATGCGGTGGCTTTTAGTTTCTGAAGAAACACTTTAACAAAGGTAAGCTTTGGATGTTGCATCATTCGCGTGAGCCACGCAACCCTTTGCGCCTTATATATCATTTTCAGGTTCGGAGCGTTCAAGCGCCCTTCGCTAATATCCTGCACTAGCACCCCTTTCGCTACTTTCGGTGGTCTTCCCCTCCAAATAAATTTCATAATGAGTTTTTGTACATCTGCAATGTGCGCATTGTTAATACGACTCGCTGCCATGAGGTATGTCAACTGCGATAATACCAGAGATTTGGCAATAGTTATCCTTCCCTTTATTGTAAGGTCCCTCTGAGACCATGTAGCTAACGTACGCTTAATTTTATTAATGATCGGATCCACGTTATCCGCACAGCAATCGCGTGTCGCACTAAACCACACACCAAGTATCTTAACTGCTGATACTGAACGCCTTTCTAATATCGGCTGTTCAGAAACAGGGGGGTCGTTTTAGGACTCCCCCCCCCCCCCCGTAGGGCGAGGGTTAAAGAGAAATTATGACCTTTTCCCACAAAAATGGAGTTAGCACTTGAAATCGATAGACGAGGCAAAAATATGATATAATTCAGTGCATTTTGCATATAAAAATTCCTTCCGAGAGATCTTTCAAGTTAAACTTGATAAGCGTTCCATACGTTTAACGACCGGTACTTGCAAGTAACTTTTCGGTTTCCATCAAACTCCGGGCTTTTCCCGTATTGCTTTTTTTACGCAATGGTGTGGAAAATATATTTTGCGTTCTGCTTGTTGTGATTATATGCCCACACACGGGCGTCGTTTCCTGAAAATGATTGGTAGGGCCCCAATGCTAACTTTATAGATTTTATGGCCATTCTTACCATGCAGCGCCATAGGCCTAATGTTAAAATGTGACATTATTGGTAGGGCCCTGGCCCTACCAGGCCTATAGAAAACGACACCCATGCTCACCCATCCTTTATAAATAGCAAACACTACAAAAACTGGCAATTAAATCTGGAAGCTCATCGATGCATATCGACGACGACCTATTTAGTGTGGGCAATTTGTTTCGAAGTGCCCATTCAACAAAGTTGAACAGATTGATACAAAAGCGCAAAAATATGTCGCTTTCCAATAGCACGCCATTGGCTGGGGGAGGGGGGGCGTTGTTCGCCCCCCCCCCCCCCTGACAAACTATCGCAATAGCTCAAAACTAATAGCGCCGTCGACGTGAAACTTCAGGTACCTTCTGATACATCAATTATACATCTTCTGGGCAAAAATGAAGAAATTTCGTCATTTTTTTATCTCGAAATATTGCGAATTTGTTGACGTCACTACACACGAGTTTGACACAAAAATCAGTTAAACTTTAGCAGGCCTTACAAATGCTATATTTAAAGCAAAATTCAATCCAAGAACACCAAAAGATAGAAAATGACAAGGGCTATAAAATGGATATCTCCAATTTGTGAAAATTGTGGTTTTTGACCCTCCAAAATAAAAATAAAGCATTTGTGTTGATGCCCTCATAATCATCATTTTCACAAATTAAAAAAAAAAAACGGAAGATATGTTGAAGAGCCACATGTGCACAATACCCAAACCGAATTTAAAAGCAATATCTTTGTTTTTGACTAACGTATCGCTCCCTAAGTATGAGTAATTCTTGACGTTATATTTTGAAATTGCATTTTTGGCTTTTAGTGACCAGATGAGACCAGATATGTGTGTGACCAGATATGTGTGTGTGTGTATATATATATATATATATATATATATATATATATATATATATATATATATATATATATATATATATATATATATATATATATATATATATATATATATATATATATATATATATATATATATATATATATATATATATATATATATATATATATATATATATATATATATATATATATATATATATATATATATATATATATATATATATATATATATATATATATATATATATATATATATATATATATATATATATATATATATATATATATATATATATATATATATATATATATAATATATATATATATATATATATATATATATATATATATATATATATATATATATATATATATATATAT
>JAXIVJ010013286.1:0-37673 GCA_036785665.1 Chirona hameri | reverse complement strand
AGACGTCAATCAAACGTCAATCTCACACACCTCTCTTAGCGACACAGGTATGGTTCAGACGTCAATCAAACGTCAATCTCACACACCTCTCTTAGCGACACAGGTATGGTTCAGACGTCAATCAAACGTCAATCTCACACACCTCTCTTAGCGACACAGGTATGGTTCAGACGTCAATCAAACGTCAATCTCACACACCTCTCTTAGCGACACAGGTATGGTCCAGACGTCAATCAAACGTCAATCTCACACACCTCTCTTAGCGACACAGGTATGGTCCAGACGTCAATCAAACGTCAATCTCACACACCTCTCTTAGCGACACAGGTATGGTTCAGACGTCAATCAAACGTCAATCTCACAACCTCTCTTAGCCACACAAGTATGGTCCAGACGTCAATCAAACGTCAATCTCACACACCTCTCTTAGCGACACAGGTATGGTCCAGACGTCAATCAAACGTCAATCTCACACACCTCTCTTAGCGACACAGGTATGGTTCAGACGTCAATCAAACGTCAATCTCACACACCTCTCTTAGCCACACAGGTATGGTCCAGACGTCAATCAAACGTCAATCTCACACACCTCTCTTAGCGAACGCAGTGAGGAGAGACATACAAATTATAAATTAGTCAAGAAGGTTACGATAAATATATTGGGAAATTCTCGCAGATAGCTCACTGACGAACAGACGCGTGATTTAATATCTGTGTCATGATTATTCACAGTTTTAATATCATAATCGGTCACGTAAAATGTCCTAACTCGGTCGTTTCAGCATTATAACTGCATAACTGGTATTAGGCTGGCAGCGTCATGTGTGCAGTAATTACCTCGCTGACGGCCATAACAGGCAATAAAGCACCAGAAATAGGGATACCACTACTGAATAGCTAGTTGACGTGCACAATGTTTAGTGTGTCGATTTAGGGCTGGACGCTTTGTAGCAAGCTTAACACACGAGTGTGAAATGTAGTTCACAAAACGGCTACTGACATACAATGCTCGGGTTCGAATGCTCCTTCAGTGAAGCGGACATTAGTCTGCCATGCCATGCTATTTTTGGTGAGATACAAGCCCTCAATTCTTAGATGAATTATCTAACGAACAGCAACCAGCTTTAATATCGGTATCCTACCACCAATGATAAGGTCTGTATCCTTGGTTGATATCAGCTGTATATTTAAAGGATATTTGGGCTCTTTTATAAAATTATAGAATACTCCGCTACGTATCATAAGCGCCTTTTGCTTTAGTTAGAAACATTCAATTTCGCATATCTAAATAAAAATAAATGGTATAGAAAGCTGAAAAACACAAATCAAGTGCTTAATGTGCTACATCAATCCAATAGTTAAATCAAGTTTACTTACATGCTTGAATGAAGTGACACTTGTTGAATTGCGCGGTGAAAGTTTCCCGATCAAAGGGTACGTCACACGCAGTACGCGGTGTACGCAGTGTACGCGGTGTACGCGGTGTACGCGGTGTACGCGGTGTACGCGGTGTACGCGGTGTACGCGGTGTACGCGGTGTACGCAGTGTACGCGGTGTACGCGGTGTATGCCAGCGAAAACGGCGCAATAGACGTTTAGCTTATAATGATATATGCACATATGAGGCCAGAAAAGGAAATAATGTCTTTTTTTGCAGAGGCGCGTTCAGGAATGGAAGGAAGGGGGTCATATTATTGCAAGAAAACTAAGAGGCATGGGCGTACAATGACATAACATATTGCAGTTTTCGGATGAAACACTCACCACAGGCTACTCGACGAACGATTATAAGATAATAGGCGAGTCCAGGTAGGGTAAAAAGGGTGGTAAGCAATGTTAGTTGAAGTTGTAAGTGAAATAGTCACTGTTGACTAGTTAGTATCATAATAGCGGATAATATACTTATCAAAAGGTCTTGCGCCGCCACAGTTTGGATCCTGGATACGCTTATGATGAAGTACAACATGCAAAAAGGAACTATCAACGATCAGTAACATATTTATAGTGCTGGGTAGCAACTTGTCTGTGGTTAATATTTTTTTCACAATTTGACCTCCCTTTTTCAATAACCTGGTACCATCTATGACAACAAATATGATGTGTCTAAATGTTGTAACTGTTCTGTCTAATGTCACAATCACATACCATTTCATTTATTAAAAAAAAAAACATAAAAAATGGTTGTATTACGCATTTACTTCACCCCCATATTGAGTGACCTGCACAGGCCTATGATTTTTGAATTTTCAAACTTCACCATCATATATCAATTTCCAATTAAATCTCTATCGATTCCGATTAGTTGTGTTAAAATCGGTCGATAAACATGAAAGCTATGTTGGATCAAAAATACCACTAAAATTTGTAGTTTTTGCCCCCTGTTGCCCCCCTATCCAAAATTTAGATTTGTTTTATTATTTAGAAATGTAGATCGTATTGAGGGGAACCAAACACCGTTTCATTTTTGAAAATCGGACGGGTAGATCTCGAGATCTCCGGGGGGAGGCGGAATCCGCCCCCCCCCCCCCTGTTACAAATAGGGGTAGCCAGGAGCCTGTTACAAATAGGGTTAAATGACCAAAATCGACCACCTCTCACACCATTACTATGCATACAAAACGCATTTACGTTTTTGCTTTTTACTTTTATTTATATGGAACAAACAATGTTCTATGGTCATTTTACACGTTCTAGACGGAAACCAAACCCATAAACATGTGTTACAACGCCTAATGACCGTAATCTTCAGTTTGACCTCGTGAACACGGATGACCTTGACCTGACCCAAGGTCATACACAGCTTAGAAAGGTACTTAGAAGTGTCAGACACACGAATCATACCGATTTATCGAATGCTTATTCGTTTAATATCGCAATTTTGCTCGGCAATTTCATCCATCGAGACCTTTTGACACGGTCAAACATTTTGTACTTGACCTGACCTGTAACGTCATCGGTGACCCTGAGGTCAATATATTATGTTTCCCTCGATAAATTTCCCAGTGCTATCGAATGCCGCTTGAATTTTTACATTCGGTCCAGTAGTTCCGAAGATCCGAGGGGGGGGGGGGCAAAAAATAGCCCCCCCCCAGTAAGTCGCGTTATGAAATATACCCCAGTAACTCGCGGGCTACGCAAGGTATTTCGTAGCATTGTGGTGCGTCATCACTTTATTGCAGCCCTTTAGCGTTCCGTATTTCCGCAACTTGATTTGTTTACAATTCGTCAGTTCTACCAGGAATTCTTGTAACTTAAATAATTAGGTAACTTTTGTATGTTTATTGTTAATGTGATTCATCTGCGGCTTCTTTTAAGTCTTTGTATTTCTCGTATAACTTATTTAACTTAATCTGTCCACAATCTGTAGAGTAACTCGCGACTTTTATGTATATCTGTAAACAAAAGTGTTTTTATACCCGGCAACGCGTGCAACTTTCTCTTGCTTTTCCGCTTCTGGTCTTTTTTAAAGTTTATTTCCATTCTATAGCTCAACGTTTCACATATTCATCTCTCACACGCACACACACCCATATCAATACCATTGCACAAACATATTCCTATCACATACACACACACACACACACACACACACACACACACACACACACACACACACACACACACACACACACACACACACACACACACACACACACACACACACACACACACACACACACACACACACACACACACACACACACACACACACACACACACACACACACACACACACACACACACACACACACACACACACACACACACACACACACACACACACACACACACACACACACACACACACACACACACACACACACACACACACACGCACGCACGCACGCACGCACGCACGCACGCACGCACGCACGCACGCACGCACGCACGCACGCACGCACGCACGCACGCACGCACGCACGCACGCACGCACGCACGCACGCACGCACGCACGCACGCACGCACGCACGCACGCACGCACGCACGCACGCACGCACGCACGCACGCACGCACGCACGCACGCACGCACGCACCCACACACACACACACACACACACACACACACACACACACACACACACACACACACACACACACACACACACACACACACACACACACACACACACACACACACACACACACACACACACACACACACACACACACACACACATCAATACCATTGCACAGCGCACAGTCCTAGCGGCATCGTCAGTCTTAATAGCCGTTTTCACGAAGGATTTTGCGTTTTGGGCGATTGGGGCGTTTGGGGCGTTTGGGGCGTTTGGGGTAAATGGGTCTATAGCTCGTAAGAATACGGCTTTTCCCGGCGATTTTTGGTATCAATCGCAAGTTTATGAATGAATGTATAAGTATATGCTGTTACATTTCAATATTTCCCGTTAGTTTGCTTTGCATATTCAAATTCTTGAGCAAATCTGGCAATTTTGGGTTGCGTTAGTTCCTTCTACAAAATATACCGAAAACGCCTCAAAAGAGGCTAACAAGTATACTAGATAATCTGATTTGATTAAATAAAATACGCAATTGACACTTAGTTAGGTCAAAATTAAAGATATTAATGACAAAGAAATATAATATTATGATGACAAATGCAATCAAATGTCAAAAGCATAGACAGGCCTTAATTCATCTTCGCTCCGTCCCCCTGAGATCGTCCAATTTAGAGCGGTAACTTCGTTGGTTTCTGAAAACCGGAACAATCCTTACTCATTTATTTAAGCAACGAATCACACCAAATGTTCTTGATTTGATCAATTGATTAATTGATGAATCTCATACAAATGTTCAAGTTGCCGTTGAGTTGCGAAAGGTTGTTAATCGTGCTGTCGTGATCGGAGTTATATGTACATAATTGTGAGTTGTGAGTCCGTTCTTTCTTGAGGTCTTTTAATCTTAGAAATGTAGTTGGTTATGAATGTGTGATCGATAAACATTAGGTATGATAGCGTTTATATGTTTCATGCCCTCCCGTCACAACCAATTGTATTGCTTATCCGGTCGGAGCTGCACCGACCAAGCTTCTATAAACATATGAATATACGTAGCTGACTGTTGATCCATAGTAACTATGATGATTTATGAGTATGCTTGATGATGCTGATTTGTGATGCTGATGTTGATACATGGATCTATCTGATTACAATAATTAACTGTTTTGTTAATACAATGGTTTTGCACGGAACTGTACTAATTTGTAGTTGCTCAGATTGGGAAGGTTGGCGGGAGTGGTCAGAGTCAGGTCAGAGTGCTCAGATTGGCATGAGTCTTGCGAGTTGCGACACGTCTCTGAGCCGGCGCCCGGCGGCGGCCGCCGCCCGTCATGCTTTTGCGTCACGACACCCCAAGCAGCGGCGACCGTTACACCTCTCCCAGTGGTAAACGAACTCCTGCAATACGCCCGACTGAGGCGTCAATCGACACCCCCACATTAGAATTGCGACACCTCGACACCCCATGCAGCGGTGACGTTACGCCTCTCCCAGTGGTGAAAGAACTCCCGCAATACGCCCGGCTGTGGCGTCAATCGACACCCCACGCATGACTATTGCGACACCTCGACACCCCATGCAGCGGTTATCAAGGGTGTTCCGTTAAACCTATACACCCCATGCAGCGGCGATCACGGTTGTTCCGGTACACCTCTCTGAGTGATAAACAAAACACCTTCCAGACGACGTATTTTAGGTTGTGTGGGCATCACACGGGTGTTGACACCCTGCGTAGGTGTTGATTTTTTTGTGAGTGTAAGGTATCTCTTGAACAAAGAGTAGCATTGCGAGCCAGCTATGGTAACCTGACAACACCTCTTCTCATTGTAACCTGTTCCTTAAAAATAGGGTTGGTACTCCCTAGCTTATGGAGTCTTATTACATTATTTAGTGGAGTTAGGGTAAGAGTACTCTACCGCATGCTCATTGTTTCTGTCAGTGTACGACAATAACCGGGAAAGCCGTTCATGGGATACTTCAGATGCTACTTTTAAAACCACGATTTATTCCTAGAAAGCCTCTAGAAAGGCAAACAGTAAATTTTTGACGAGGCACCCACGAAAATAGCAGACACATTTGTCTCAATGGCGCCCTTGCCTTTGGTTTGTCCCTCCCCGACACATTCATTGCGCTGTCTGCTCTGCCCAGACCATATGTAATATGTTGCTGATGGTGGTGGGTATCTCATTGGTATCCTATATAGCTGAGGATAACCTTAGTGTTAAATTATAACGTTTATGGATCGGTGGTTAGATTACCGATTCCCTGCAGCCATATAGTATTGAATCAACTCGTCGTTGGCTGGCGTCTCAGCCGAAGGTCGGCAAATCTTGCTCCTCATCGAGACGTGGATACTGTTTGTCACAAACGTTTTGACAATCAAAGAAATGTTGTGCAGCAAAAGCGGTGTTATTTTTGTTTAGCGGTGTGGTATTCTTTGAGTTTGTATAATGCCTAGACTTCTACGGCTTATTTTACGTTTAACTTAGTTTTCATAAAACTCGTAGATTGTGACGTCACTGAATTTGCAGTATCATAAAAGAAGTGCTCGACATTTTATCAGTTTGAAATACTTTTTTTATAAATTAAGTCCAAATCATTTGAGTGAACACATTTTTGAGGTCAGGTTCTGCGTTAAGCAGAGCTTATTGCACAGGCCCTGACCCAACCATCAGACCTCACAATTCCTGGTAAACAACAGAATTTAGAAGCGAAAGTTTTGCGTACCCAAACATACCTGGACAAGGTCCAGGGATGTTTGGGACATTTGGCGACAAGGCGACATTTGCCTTCTGGCGTCACCTGACCTGTGCGTGTGCGACGAGTGCGACCGCTGTCACCAAATGCAGGCCATCCTAGTCAGGGACAAATAGCGAGTGCGAAGCGACTCGAACCGAGCCTGCCACACTGAATGAGATCTGAAGCCCAGCGTTCTCCCGTCTGAGCTACAGGGGCAGACAAGTTAATGCTAGATACACTTGGGAGCCTGATAGCTTTATTGGTTTCTAATCTACTGCTATTGCCAATGGTCCTCAGAAGGACAATAATCACCTGTCAATGTCTTGTTAAGTGTCATACACCAGTAATAATCAGTCAGATTGCCGGCGCTAACGATCCGTGGTATCCGCCGTTGCGCCAATTATTTTAAATAATGATGATGCTTTGTGCTACGAATATCTTCGCAACCCAAGATAATATATTTGCAACGAAATAAATGGATGACGGCTTGGTTGATAGGAAAGTTAGAAATGTGGATGAACGAAAAAATCACCGTTACATACTGTTGATTTTCCTGGTATCTTGTATATCGTAGTACCATATATTCTAAGCTACGTTTAACGAAAAATAGCGTAATCGGTAACGTAGCAAAATATAACGTAACGTATTCGGTAGCGTAGCTTTGGCATAAAAGCCATACGTAAAGTAGCGTAATTCCGTAGCGTAGCATAGGGTAGGCCATCACTGCCGATCAGTGCGTGACCGTGCAGGGGGAGGGGGGTACGGGGTACAACCCCCTAGCGTTTCGCCCCTAATTGAGCTAGAGCTTCGATTAAAAAACGAGCGTGTTGCTTGTCACGAGAGAAAAAAAATGTCATCTGGTGACCTCTGAGGTCATGCCAATGACCCAAAAGTCATTAAAATTGTAAATGTTTATAATTTGAATTTTATCGAGCTAGAATCGTAAATGAGCATATCACAATGCTTAATGGTTGCCAAATTCGTAATCAGCGTCACAAAATGTCCTAAAAACTGCCAAATTCCAAAAAGGTCATGTTAGGTCATCGGAGGTCAGTGACCTCGGTTGACCTGTGGAGGCGCATGACCACAGTGGAACATATAAGTATGTAAAATGGATCCCATATTTGAAATCAGCGTCACAAAATGTCCTAGAAACTACCAGAAGCCAAAAAAGTAATATGAGTTCATCGGAGGTCAGTGACCTCGGTTGACCTCTGAGAAGGTCAATCGAGGTCACAATCTCAATAGAAACCACAACTGTCATCGGGAAACACCTGTGCATATGCTCCTGAACAACACGCACTCGGAAACTGCACAAGTTTCAATGATCAATACTACGGGACGCCAGTTGCGCCTGACATGACCTTGAACAACAGGTCATAGGTCCCGGGTCATGTGACCTACAAGTTCAAAAATGTCTAAATAATTGTCAAATTGTTCATAAGTAGGGTACTGAAAGTTGTATCGCAATCGGTTGAAATTTACGCGAGTTATTCCCGAGAAACCGAGGGTGTGGGTGGCATATCCACCCCCCCCCCTCCCCCTGCACTGGCGAGGGTTAAAACAGACGAGATATAATTTTGTATTCCATAGATGCCAAGCATCTGAGGAATCTCCACATAAGAACATCGACACTGTAAAGTTGCGTCACAGTAATGCCGGAGTAATGTTCGGAGGTTTGGCTCAAGCAGAGTCTTGCCTACGAGTATTTTCCACTCCAGCAACACCACCCTGAATAGTCTGCGGGATGCGGCTAAAAGGCTAGCCGACCTTCCGCCATTCCCCAGCCTCCCACCACCCCCAGCCTCCCACCACCCCCAGCCTCCCACCACTCCCAGCCTCCCACCACCCCCAGCCTCCCACCACCCCAGCCTCCCACCACCTTCCACCACCCCCAGTCTCCCACCACCCCCAGTCTCCCACCACCCCCAGCCTCCCACCACCCCCAGCCTCCCACCACCCCAGCCACCACCACCCCCAGCCTCCCACCACCTTCCACCACCCCCAGTCTCCCACCACCCCCAGTCTCCCACCACTCCCAGCCTCCCACCACCCCCAGCCTCCCACCACCCCAGCCACCACCACCCCCAGCCTCCCACCACCTTCCACCACCCCCAGCCTCCCACCACCCCCAGCCTCCCACCACACCAGCCACCACCACCCCCAGCCTCCCACCACCCCCAGCCTCCCACCACCCCAGCCACCACCACCCCCAGCCTCCCACCACCCCCAGCCTCCCACCACCCCCAGCCTCCCACCACCCCCAGCCTCCCACCACCCCAGCCACCACCACCCCCAGCCTCCCACCACCCCAGCCACCACCACCCCCAGCCTCCCACCACCTTCCACCACCCCCAGCCTCCCACCACCCCCAGCCTCCCACCACCCCCAGCCTCCCACCACCCCCAGCCTCCCACCACCCCCAGCCTCCCACCACCCCCAGCCTCCCACCACCCCCAGCCTCCCACCACCCCCAGCCTCCCACCACCCCCAGCCTCCCACCACCCGAACCTCCCGCCAATCCCCAACCACCGACACCGGCCGCGCGGGACCTGCCTCGTGGGACGGGCCGCGCCGGCGGGGTGCGTCGGCGCCCTCAGCGCCGGGCCGCAGGTGGCGAACCCACCGGCGGCAGTGTCGACGACGACGGCGCAGCGTCGACATCGACGCGAACGGACGGTTAAGACGCATCGGTTTCGGCCACACCGCGGTGTCGGGAGCGGCATCTGCTGCGGCGGGAGTAGCTGCCCGGGTGGAGGTTGGATTGTGGCGAGTGTCGTGACCGCGGCGCTGAGTCGTGATCGTTCAGTTCGTGGATTTGCTGTCGCACTGACTTACGGTTACGAGAACTGCGATTGCGCGGGCTTACAGTCTGGGACACGGTGCTCGTATCGCAAGACAGCGTCAGGCGTGTGTGATACCGGTTCTCGCGTCACACCAAACGTCAGGGTTTCTAGCAAGCATTGAATACGCCCAGGTGTTCCCCAGAGGTGAGTGGAGATTTGGAGCGGGAAGTTAACCCGCGAGTTACTGGGGTATTATATTCCATAACGCGACTTACTGGGGGTATCTTTGCCCCCAACGTATCTCCGGAACAACCAGACCGATTGTAAAAATTCAAATGGCATTCGATAGCCCTGGGAAATTTATCGAGGGAAACATAATATTGTGGACTTCGGGGTCACCGATAACGTCACAGGTCAAGTTAAGTACAAAATGTTTGACCGTGTCAAAAGGTCTCGATGGATGGAATCGTCGCGCAAAATTGCGATATTAAGCGCATAAGCAGTCGATAAATCGGTATGATTCGTGAGTCTGACACTTCTAAGCACCATTCTAAGCTGTTAATGATGTTGGGTCAGGTCAGGGTCATCCGAGGTCACGAAGTCAAACAGCAGATTACGGTCATTAGGCGTTGTAACACATGTTTATTGGCTTGTTTTCATCTAGAACGCGAAAAATGACCTTAGAACATTGTTTGTTCCATATAAATAGAAGTAAAAAGCAAAAACGGAAATGCGTTTTGTATGCATAGTAATGCCAGGAATAAGAGAATAACAGGGATTTGCGACTCACACTCGTTTGTATTGAGAAAAGGCGACCGGATTATTGTGAAAATCTGTATCAATTAGGTGGACTTGGCTCGTGACATCGTACCAGCCTGTTATCAACTTTCGGGAGAGTCAGCAGATGTATATTGCGTTAAATGATTTGTTTGCGGACTGTGATTGTACGAGTGAGTACACTGTACCGGGTGGATAAAGGCTAACCCATGTTTTCATTGATTACACCAAACAAGCATCTCTCTCAGAGCAAAAACATTCTTTTGAATCATTCAATGGCGGAGTATGTTCGCGAGCACATTTGTGTACATGACAATGCACAACGCAGACTGGTTATTGATTCAACTTTTTGGGAACGATTCAATCATGATTCAGTTTGGAATCTGAATGATTCAATTACAATTTTGAGAATTGATTCTTTCCGATAAAAAAATCAAAGCAAAAATTTTAATCAATTCGCGTTTGACTCAACATGTAAATGTATGTGGTGAATTTATGTACAATCAATACAAATGGAAACATACATATATATGATCATTAAAACATTGTTACAGCAATACTATTTCAGTATAAATGAAAATAGCCACTGGGACTGCATGTATTTGCCCAATTTACCAGTGTACTTGAATCTTTTAGAATCGTGAAATATTTTGATTCAATCAGCCTTGATATGATGCGGGTTTTGATTCAATCACGATTCATGAATCAAAAGATCATGTGGTGAATTAATTTTTTTTCTTCAGGGATTTTTTTATTGAACGATTCCAATAAATTCAATCGCTAAAATTTGCATGAACTCATAGGCTTTGAGTCGTGATTGAATTGAAGAGCTCGGGTAGAAACCCTGATTGAGTTGACAACAAATATTTAGAGAGCAGACTGAGTCGGGTTCGCGACCCAATCAATAACGATTTTAAGCTCAAAAGAAACCTCCAAAACTTCGCGAAGTTTTCAACCATTATGGTAATATCTATCAACAATTTCAACATATAAATGCAGCACTATCAAAATACTTGTGAGTTCTAAGTTGCAAATGTAGTCATAGTTTGAGTTGTGATTGAGTCGTTATATAATTCAAAATGATTGAGTCGGGACTGTCGACTGATATGGCTCAAGGTAATTTTGAATCGATTGAGTCGAAAGCTCCGGCTCAAAGTCTTTGATTGAATCGAATGCAATCAAATAGAAGGTCTGATTTAGTCGTGATTGAATCGACTAATGTTGATTTTGAGTCGTGAATGAATCGCTCGAAAAAATTTAATCGTATACAAGTCTGGTGGTTTGTGCATTTTTCATTACATATAAATAACTTACCTGTAGTCATCAGTAGGGAAACGGTGAAAATAGATTCCCGGTGGATGGATGGATGGATGATGTATTCAGAACTTCCACAAAGTGGATATTATGGTATCCACGTCAATATACATACAAAACATGCTAGGTCATACACGGAACACAAACACTAAAATGCTCGACTGTAATCCAACATTGATTACAGGACTAAGGACTCTCAATCGACCCGACGCAAAAATGACAAACGACATGACACAACCATACAGCATACGCATCGCACGTCTGGCTATTAATAGGCACCCACCGGCCCCACGCAGCTACCTACACAATCACATGCCTTAGATCAGCGTGCTGGTCCAGGTCCTGGTCGCTCTACAGAGAAAACTGCGTCTCGCGAACTCAGTCCGTACTCGTGGCAGCTGCAGCTGGCCACTCTCGGTCGCTCGAGTACTGCGACTGGACTGTGCAGAGCGAGAGACGAGTTGCATCCGCAGAATCTCCGACGCATCTGACGCTGTCAGAAGGCGGCGCACTATCGAGAGATCATGTTCATTCAGCATGTCGTCGATTCGTCCCCATCCCGGCTCTAGAAGCACTGGGGTCAGGTGTTCTCGTCGGCCCAAGCCAGTCACAATCCGAGCACCGAAGTTGATGGCTTTCTGGACACGCTTCTTTTGCTCCCCCCCCCCACAGCTACCCCGGTGTATGTCTTGTATTGGTACATGACAAAATTGAACGGTAATAAACATTACGCGAACTCGGCATGGTTTGAACGTAAAGAAAGAGGGAAATTACCGATATCCGTTTCATAAAGATAGTTCTGATCGAGCCTGATGGTCATCACAAGTAGGTAGAAAGCATAAGAATACTTAATTAATAACGAGCGATCGCAAACCGCTACCGATTGAAAACCCGAATAACTAACGTCTTCATTGCGTCTTCATCATGGTCAACGAATAAAAGCCCAATTCGTCGAAAATTTGATATTGATTATACGTTGTTGCTATGGGGATGCTAAATCGGGTTCCAACCTCCTCCGAGAAATATGAAATGTGGATGATTTGGCATGTCCTGAATATTGTGTCGGAGCGCAAAAAAGGAAGTCCGTTTCAAGATTGATCACGAACTAAATCCACCTAACTGGCACAAATTTGCACAATGTTCTGGTCGCTGAAAACTGTGCAGTCGCCAATCCCTGTTATTCTTTTATTCCTGGTAATGCTGTGAGTGGTGGTCGATTTTTGTCATTTAAAGGTCATAAGTCGGTCATTTTGGAAGATATCGACTTCAAATTTAGTACACACATTCACCGAACACGTTTCGATCACATTTTCCCCGTTTTTTGTTGTTGTATAAATCGGATTTTTTTTTGAAAGTTTTGTAAAAAAATATGTATTTGGATTTCTCAAAATTTGGAATTAAAAAACCTCAAAATTCCAAGATTCCAGTTTGATATCCCGGTTTATTTTCAGTACTTTGATTCAAGATAATTCAATTTATCTCAAACATTGTACCTTTGACAGCGTTTTCCGCAAACCATTAATTTTCAACAAAAACCGAAGAACATGACGTCACTATGACGTCATTCCTGGTTGACCAATCATAACCTCATCTTTTTTCTTTGGCCAACAAGTGTAGAATTGATGTGAGAGAAAGTACTGCAAGTTTGGTGACGATACTGGTGTTGGTTTAGAAGTTATTGCAAAATAACGAGAGGGGGGGGGGGGGGGCAAAAATAGTGGCGGGTTAATGGGGTTATTTCCATTTGTTGTTGGTTTGAGTGTTGTTGTTGACAGTTCCGACTGTTGTTGTTGGCTTCAGTGTTGATGCTGGTGGTGCTGGTTGCTAGCGATAACACCCATAGATAGACCCTGGCTAATTTTGAATGTATTTGGCCTTATGTGTAATTCGTTGCAAATATTGTTAGTATTTGGCCTTATGTGTAATTCGTTGCAAATATTGTTATACTGCATTTTAGGCACGATGTATTTCAAATAGACTGACGCAATTCTTTCTTTACTCATTCTGCGGAAAATAATGTTTGCCGTCGAAAGATTTCAACCTACGATTCTACGATTGTGTTTATGTGACGTTAACGGCTATGAATATCTGATAATCTCTTAGCTACGTATTCTGAATTGGTTGCGAGCGAATGCTTCGCCGTAACCAATTCCAATTCCATGAAATGTGTAATAATGGACTGTACTTAACGAGCCACAGTACGATAGACGTCCCATGTGATTATCGTTGACCCTTAACAGATGTTCATCAATGCTTTCATGAGAAACACTAGCAAGCGTCAGCATGCGTCGTTAAGGACCGTATATACCGAGCCAAATTCACAGTAACATCACGTAATTCGCTGTGACGCAACAGGGAGCTGTTAAGTGATAGCATAAACTTAATTACCCTGAGTCCAGATGCTTCGCGCTCACCATTCTCTATTCCCGCATGCATGGCAAGACCGGCATGGCATGTTCGAGGCGACAGGGGATCTCGCCGCGAATCGTGCTAAATATTAAGCACGTGTCGGTATGCATGTTTTAGGACTGGGGACTGGACTGGGGACTGGACTGGGGTGCCCTGGACTGGGATGCCCTGGACTGGGGACTGGACTGGGGACTGGACTGGGATGCCCTGGACTGGGGTGCCCTGGATTGGGGACTGGACTGGGGTGCCCTGGACTGGGATGCCCTGGACTGGGGACTGGACTGGGATGCCCTAGACTGGGATGCCCTGGACTGGGGTGCCCTGGATTGGGGACTGGACTTGGGTGCCCTGGACTGGGATGCCCTGGACTGGGATGCCCTGGACTGGGGTGCCCTGGACTGGGATGCCCTGGACTGGGGGCCCTGGACTGGGGTGCCCTGGACTGGGGTGCCCTGGACTGGGGTGCCCTGGACTGGGATGCACTGGACTGGGGTGCCCTGGACTGGGATGCCCTGGACTGGGGTGCCCTGGTCTGGGATGCCCTGGACTGGGGTGCCCTGGACTGGGATGCCCTGGACTGGGATGCCCTGGACTGGAGTGCCCTGGACTGGGGTGCCCTGGACTGGGGTGCCCTGGACTGGGGACTGGACTGGGGTACCCTGGACTGGGGTGCCCTGGACTAAGGTGCCCTGGACTGGGATGCCCTGGACTGGGATGCCCTGGACTGGGATGCCCTGGACTGGAGTGCCCTGGACTGGGGTGCCCTGGATTGGGGACTGGACTGGGGTGCCCTGGACTGGGGTGCCCTGGACTGGGGTGCCCTGGATTGGGGACTGAACTGGGATGCCCTGGACTGGGGTGCACTGGACTGGGGACTGGACTGGGATGCCCTGGACTGGGGACTGGACTGGGGACTGGACTGGGATGCCCTGGACTGGGGTGCCCTGGATTGGGGACTGGACTGGGGTGCCCTGGACTGGGATGCCCTGGACTGGGGACTGGACTGGGATGCCCTAGACTGGGATGCCCTGGACTGGGGTGCCCTGGATTGGGGACTGGACTTGGGTGCCCTGGACTGGGGTGCCCTGGACTGGGGTGCCCTGGACTTGGGTGCCCTGGACTGGGGTGCCCTGGACTGGGGTGCCCTGGACTGGGGTGCCCTGGACTGGGATGCCCTGGACTGGGGTGCACTGGCTGGGGACTGGACTGGGATGCCCTAGACTGGGATGCCCTGGACTGGGGTGCCCTGGATTGGGGACTGGACTTGGGTGCCCTGGACTGGGGTGCCCTGGACTGGGGTGCCCTGGACTTGGGTGCCCTGGACTGGGGTGCCCTGGACTGGGATGCACTGGACTGGGGTGCACTGGACTGGGGTGCCCTGGATTGGGGACTGGACTGGGGTGCCCTGGACTGGGGTGCCCTGGACTGGGGTGCCCTGGACTGGGATGCACTGGACTGGGGTGCACTGGACTGGGGTGCCCTGGATTGGGGACTGGACTGGGGTGCCCTGGACTGGGGTGCCCTGGACTGGGGTGCCCTGGATTGGGGACTGAACTGGGATGCCCTGGACTGGGGTGCACTGGACTGGGGACTGGACTGGGATGCCCTGGACTGGGATGCCCTGGACTGGGATGCCCTGGACTGGGGTGCCCTGGACTGGGATGCCCTGGACTGGGGGCCCTGGACTGGGGTGCCCTGGACTGGGATGCCCTGGACTGGGGTGCACTGGACTGGGGTGCCCTGGACTGGGATGCCCTGGACTGGGGTGCCCTGGACTGGGGTGCCCTGGACTGGGGTGCCCTGGACTGGGGTGCCCTGGACTAAGGTGCCCTGGACTGGGATGCCCTGGACTGGGATGCCCTGGACTGGAGTGCCCTGGACTGGGGTGCCCTGGACTGGGGTGCCCTGGACTGGGATGCACTGGACTGGGGACTGGACTGGGATGCCCTGGACTGGGGTGCCCTGGACTGGGGTGCCCTGGATTGGGGACTGGGCTGGGATGCCCTGGACTGGGGTGCCCTGGACTGGGGTGCCCTGGACTGGGGTGCCCTGGACTGGGATGCCCTGGACTGGGATGCCCTGGACTGGAGTGCCCTGGACTGGGGTGCCCTGGACTGGGGTGCCCTGGACTGGGGACTGGACTGGGGTACCCTGGACTGGGGTGCCCTGGACTAAGGTGCCCTGGACTGGGATGCCCTGGACTGGGATGCCCTGGACTGGAGTGCCCTGGACTGGGGTGCCCTGGACTGGGGTGCCCTGGACTGGGATGCACTGGACTGGGGTGCCCTGGACTGGGATGCCCTGGACTGGGGTGCCCTGGACTGGGATGCCCTGGACTGGGGTGCCCTGGACTGGGATGCACTGGACTGGGGACTAGACTGGGATGCCCTGGACTGGGGTGCCCTGGACTGGGGACTGGACTGGGGACTGGACTGGGGACTGGACTGGGGTGCCCTGGACTGGGGTGCACTGGACTGGGGACTGGACTGGGGTACCCTGGACTGGGGACTGGACTGGGGACTGGACTGGGGTGCCCTGGACTGGGGTGCCCTGGACTGGGATGCCCTGGACTGGGGTGCCCTGGACTGGGGTGCACTGGACTGGGGACTGGACTGGGGTACCCTGGACTGGGGACTGGGCTGGGATGCCCTGGACTGGGGTGCCCTGGACTGGGGTGCCCTGGATTGGGGACTGGACTGGGGTGCCCTGGACTGGGGTGCCCTGGACTGGGATGCCCTGGACTGGGATGCCCTGGACTGGAGTGCCCTGGACTGGGGTGCCCTGGACTGGGGTGCCCTGGACTGGGATGCACTGGACTGGGGTGCCCTGGACTGGGATGCCCTGGACTGGGGTGCCCTGGTCTGGGATGCCCTGGACTGGGGTGCCCTGGACTGGGATGCACTGGACTGGGGACTGGACTGGGATGCCCTGGACTGGGGTGCCCTGGACTGGGGTGCCCTGGATTGGGGACTGGGCTGGGATGCCCTGGACTGGGGTGCCCTGGACTGGGGTGCCCTGGACTGGGGTACCCTGGACTGGGGACTGGGCTGGGATGCCCTGGACTGGGGTGCCCTGGACTGGGGTGCCCTGGATTGGGGACTGGACTGGGGTGCCCTGGACTGGGGTGCCCTGGACTGGGATGCACTGGACTGGGATGCCCTGGACTGGGGTGCCCTGGACTGGGATGCACTGGACTGGGATGCCCTGGACTGGGGTGCACTGGACTGGGGACTGGACTGGGGTGCCCTGGACTGGGATGCCCTGGACTGGGATGCACTGGACTGGGGTGCACTGGACTGGGGTGCCCTGGACTGGGGACTGGACTGGGGTGCCCTGGATAGGGGTGGCCTGGACTGGGGACTGGACTGGGGTGCCCTGGATTGGGGTGGCCTGGGGTCGGTGGCAGCGACCACAATCAGATAATGTCAGTGGGAGGTGGCAGCGACCACGATCAGATGATGTCAGTGGGAGCGACCACGATCAGATGATGTCAGTGGGAGGTGGCAGCGACCACGATCAGATAATGTCAGTGGGAGGTGGCAGCGACCACGATCAGATGATGTCAGTGGCAGCGACCACGATCAGATGATGTCAGTGGGAGGTGGCAGCGACCACGATCAGATGATGTCAGTGGCAGCGACCACGATCAGATGATGTCAGTGGGAGGTGGGAGCGACCACGATCAGATGATGTCAGTGGGAGCGACCACGATCAGATAATGTCAGTGAGAGGTGGCAGCAACCACGATCAGATGATGTCAGTGGGAGGTGGCAGCGACCACGATCACATAATGTCAGTGGGAGGTGGCAGCGACCACGATCAGATGATGTCAGTGGGAGGTGGCAGCGACCACGATCAGATAATGTCAGTGAGAGGTGGCAGCGACCACGATCAGATAATGTCAGTGGGAGGTGGCAGCGACCACGATCAGATGATGTCAGTGGGAGGTGGCAGCGACCACGATCAGATGATGTCAGTGGGAGGTGGCAGCGACCACGATCAGATGATGTCAGTGGGAGCGACCACGATCAGATGATGTCAGTGGGAGCGACCACGATCAGATGATGTCAGTGGGAGGGGGCAGCGACTAAGATCAGATGTCAGTGGGAGGTGGCAGCGACCACGATCAGATGATGTCATTGGGAGGTGGCAGCGACCACGATCAGATGATGTCAGTGGGAGCGACTACGATCAGATAATGTCAGTGGGAGCGACCACGATCAGATGATGTCAGTGGGAGGTGGCAGCGACCACGATCAGATAATGTCAGTGGGAGGTAGCAGCGACCACGATCAGATGATGTCAGTGGGAGGTGGCAGCGACCACGATCAGATAATGTCAGTGGGAGCGACCACGATCAGATAATGTCAGTGGGAGCGACCACGATCAGATGATGTCAGTGGGAGGTGGCAGCGACCACGATCAGATGATGTCAGTGGGAGGTGGCAGCGACCACGATCAGATGATGTTAGTGGGAGGTGGCAGCGACCACGATCAGATGATGTCAGTGGGAGGTGGCAGCGACCACGATCAGATAATGTCAGTGGGAGATGGCAGCGACCACGATCAGATGATGTCAGTGGGAGGTAGCAGCGACCACGATCAGATGATTTCAGTGGGAGGTGGCAGCGACCACGATCAGATGATGTCAGTGGGAGGTGGCAGCGACCACGATCAGATGATGTCAGTGGGAGGTGGCAGCAACCACGATCAGCTGATGTCAGTGGGAGCGACCACGATCAGATGATGTCAGTGGGAGCGACCACGATCAGATGATGTCAGTGGGAGGTGGCAGCGACCACGATCAGATGATGTCAGTGGGAGATGGCAGCGACCACGATCAGATGATGTCAGTGGGAGGTAGCAGCGACCACGATCAGATGATGTCAGTGGGAGGTGGCAGCGACCACGATCAGATGATGTCAGTGGGAGGTGGCAGCGACCACGATCAGATGATGTCAGTGGGAGGTGGCAGCAACCACGATCAGGTGATGTCAGTGGGAGCGACTACGATCAGGTGATGTCAGTGGGAGCGACCACGATCAGATGATGTCAGTGGGAGGTGGCAGCGACCACGATCAGATGATGTCAGTGGGAGCGACCACGATCAGATGATGTCAGTGGGAGGTGGCAGCGACCACGATCAGATGATGTCAGTGGGGTGCGACCACGATCAGATGATGTCAGTGGGAGCGATCACGATCAGATGGTGTCAGTGGGAGGTGGCAGCGACCACGATCAGATGATTTCAATGGGAGGTAGCAGCGACCACGATCATATGATGTCAGTGGGAGGTGGTAGCGACCACGATCAGATGACGTCAGTGGGAGGTGGCAGCGACCACGATCAGATGATGTCAGTGGGAGTGACCACGTTCAGATGATGTCAGTGGGAGGTGGCAGCGACCACGATCAGATGATGTCAGTGGGAGCGAGGACCAGATATCAGATGACGTCAGATCAGATGATGTCTGTGGGAGCCACCACGATCAGATGATGTCAGTGGGAGGTGGCAGCGACCACGATCAGATGATGTCAGTGGAAGCGAGGACCATATATCAGATGACGTCAGATCAGATGATGTCTGTGGGAGCCACCACGATCAGATGATGTCAGTGGGAAGTGGCAGCGACCACGATCAGATGATGTCAGTGGGAGCGAGGACCAGATATCAGATGACGTCAGTGGGAGGTGGCAGCGACCACGATCAGATGATGTCAGTGGGAGCGAGGACCAGATATCAGATGACGTTAGTGGGAGGTGGCAGCGACCACGATCAGATGATGTCAGTGGGAGCGAGGACCAGATATCAGATGACGTCAGTGGGAGGTGGCAGCGACCACGATCAGATGATGTCAGTGGGAGGTGGCAGCGACCACGATCAGATGATGTCAGTGGGAGGTGGCAGCGACCACGATCAGATGATGTCAGTGGGAGCGACCACGATCAGATGATGTCAGTGGGAGCGACCACGATCAGATGATGTCAGTGGGAGCGAGGACCAGATATCAGATGACGTCAGATCAGATGATGTCAGTGGGAGTGAGGACCAGATATCAGATGACGTCAGATCAGATGATGTCAGTGGGAGTGAGGACCAGATATCAGATGACGTCAGATCAGATGATGTCAGTGGGAGTGAGGACCAGATATCAGATGACGTCAGATCAGATGATGTCAGTGGGAGTGAGGACCAGATATCAGATGACGTCAGATCAGATGATGTCAGTGGGAGTGAGGACCAGATATCAGATGACGTCAGATCAGATGATGTCAGTGGGAGTGAGGACCAGATATCAGATGACGTCAGATCAGATGATGTCAGTGGGAGTGAGGACCAGATATCAGATGACGTCAGATCAGATGATGTCAGTGGGAGTGAGGACCAGATATCAGATGACGTCAGATCAGATGATGTCAGTGGGAGTGAGGACCAGATATCAGATGACGTCAGATCAGATGATGTCAGTGGGAGTGAGGACCATCCTGCGGCGTTTAATCAAGTAAAACTGGCAGCTCTCGATTTGGCTGATGGATTGGAATGTCACGATTAGATGATACGAGTCAGAGTCTACGAAGCAAGCGTTGTTTGAAAATTAAATCCACTTATTTTTTTGACAAAGAACTATAGTTAAAGGGACTGTCCCACCATTTTTGAAATTTTCCGAATCACACTTCATTGTATGTCTACATGTCAGGTGAGGTCAGCTGAACATGCTCGTGAACTTTCCCCCCCCCCCCCCCCAGGAAAAAAATGATTATCTTGGAAGATATTCAACTTTTAGTTTTAAGCGGAAAGTTAAGTTCGTGACGTCATATGATTTTTTTTTAATAACAGGGAAATACTTTGTGCTGCCAAATGTATGGCACATTTTTTTGTAGACATCTATTGCGCAGAAAAACAGCGAACCACCCGGTGTCTAGATTTTGCGAGCCGCCCGGGGATCGAGAAATGAAAGACAACAATATTCCATGGCTGACCTTAAAACAAGTCAACTATCATTGTCAGTTGGGTAAAGAGAGACGACGCTGTCGGTTTAGAGGCCCTATTCAAATACACATGGACCTTATTTTTTTGCAGATGTCAAAAATCAAACTCGAATATCTTTTTGATCAGAATGCATCTAACGGTCATTAGGACCACTGACGAGTCAATTATACTGTAGTGCCCATGCTTTTCAAGAGGATGGACCATTATGTCAGCTTCCATTGACGGATTAGCTTTACCGCAAAGACACGTGAAGTAATGTTTAAAAGGAACACCCCTTACAAACATTTATATAACAAAGCATTTGCATACAAACAGTACAAACATTGCGCGCAGTACCTATACGGATATGCATTTTGCATCGTGCAATGCGAGATTGAAACGGTACGTGGCCGGGAAGAGAAGGACGCACACACTGCTTGCAACACTGAGTCCATCAAACATGTACGCCTTACTGAAGGTTCCATTTGTGTCATGCTCAGGCACAGCATGGTTCTTTCATGACGGCTGGTTATCAAACTCTTACTCAGAACTGTATACCAGCCATGGATTTAGCGTTAGTGATGGGCACTATGACACACTATTTTGCAGATAAGGTAATTGGAACTAATTGGAGTTTAATGCAGTTCGTGAGAAAAAAAATCAGCTGACCACAAGAAACATACTTTAAAGCACCTGAGTTTTTTTCGGCTGTTGTTAGTTTGATTTGATTCTTGTGGCGTTCGTTGATCATTTATATTTTGTTTTGTTTTACACCCAATGTTTGTTATTTGCTTAAAAACTTGATTGATAGCGATTTCCTATACTTTGCCTAATGTTATCACCAAGCGCATATGCAGTGACGTCCTTTAAATAAGTGACGTCACTTATTTGACTATCACTAATTTTTTGGCAAATTTGCTTCATTTTCAAACAAACTGTGTGAAATTATGTTGATAGTATTGCAAAGCTCATATCAAATGCTTTACTGATTTTTAAGTTTTTAAAACCTTGAAGTGAGTCGACTTTAAGGTTCTTCCTCAAGGTCAAAGACCTACCATGACCTTGAAGTGAGAGACAGTTGATGACTGTCTGGTGTTCCATTGTTGGGACACATGGAGAAGAAACTGGTTGACGTGCTATTTTGGATAAGTAACTAAGTGAAATTTCACTAGTCTTAACAATCGCCCTTCGGGAGCTTTTTTCACCTTCGCCCTAAAAAGACCCCCCTGTTAACTTCCAAACCAAGCAAGATTGAGCAACGCGGTAAGAACCAAGATGTTGCCTGTCATGTTTTGAGTCTAACGGTATGCAATGTTTAGGTTTCGGTTAAACGAGTGACCTTCCAGGTCAAGTGAATGACCTAGATCGATCACGTCCAGAACAGCGATTTTGCTGTCAGAAAACCTCAAAATTATAAATTTATAAATGTTAACAAAAAGGCATGTTCCTAGACCAGTTTTGCCTCATAAATACAAAAAAAAAGGTAATTATTTATTCGTATCTGGTCAAAAAAAATCCGAAAAAGTGATTAAAAAAATGACGTCATTAGTTTCTTACACTTAGGGAGCCATCACTCAGTCAAAACTAGAGATATTGCTTTGAAATTTGGTTTGAGTATTATCCATGCTCAGTTCTCTCACATATATTCCGGATTTTTTAACATCTTTGAAAATGTTGATTTTGTGGTTATTTTGCCAAAAATATTAGTTTTTGTTGATTTTAGGGATCAAAAACCCAAAATTTTGAAAATCCGAGATAGCCATTTTAAAGAAAATGACATTTTATATCTTTGCTTAATTACGTTTGCAATTTACTTCGAAATTCTTTTTCTACGATTTTTCAAACATTTATCGTTTTTCTAACAACATGACGTCATCAAAACGTCATTATTTCCCAAAATTCTCAACTAATTTCAATGAAATTTTACAGCATACGTATAATTGTTGTACACGCAGCTGCTGGAAATTTCAGCGAGATGCGCCGCATATGTAAACAGTTATGCAAGAAAAATAGTTTTAGGACCTCCCGTAGGGCGAGGGTTAAAGCTACCCAGACGGGATCCGGATAAGTCTGCCATTGTGCTATTGGACTTACTTCGGACTTTGTTGAGTGAATGTGCGTGTGAATCTGGACATGGGTGCTAAAAAACGGTTTTAACATGTTAATCTGGACACTGGTGTTTGCACTTACTTTGGATACAAATTGATCAACCTAAATATGAAGGACTTTTTACATGTCAAGCTTTTTCTTTGAGCCTGAACCATGAGGAAGCTAATGGAGATAGGTCTACATTGAACATGTAACATAATCATGTCCGATTGTGTTTACTAAAGACAGATTGTAGACCTGAGTGCGTGTAACATGGGGTGAGGGACCACTGTTGGGGACCTACCTCAAATTGGTGTGCTGGACACTGGGGAGGGGTGTCTCCGCGGGGCCCTGGGGGGGGGGGGGGGGGGCTGGCTCAACCAATGAATGATTCACCCAATTATATTTTAGTTGATTAATTATGAATGGGTGTTACATATCCTATAACAAATGTTGAACAAATGTACAGTACATGAGAATAAGGATTATCCAGCATGAAGGGCCTTACATTTCTAAATTTGATAATATGTTTGTACATGGCTTTTCCATTACTGATTGCTTAATACATTTATGTAGTTTACAACGCAAATGTCCAATATCATGAATATGACCTTTCCTTTATCCCAAGCTCCAATATCATATCACCATTCTTGCGTTTTCTCAACTACTCATAGTCTGTAGTACCTACTTATCCTTTCCTCCTAATGAGTACCACTCATGTTTTTCTCAACAATTGAAACTATTGCTACAGTCATGTGTCACTTATATTATATGGTTAACATGTTTACTAAATATCTAAATGGTTGACATATACTTGCCCATATTTGCAGATTTGTTTACTCTGGATGTGCCTAACTTTGATAATGTAGTTTTACAATGCAAGTATTACACAATCCCTACTGATAGGCCCAAAACTGATGACAAATTGTCAATCATACACCTCAATGAACCAATCAATCAAAAACAAGTTTGATGACATTATACATATATTAGCAGCCTCTGGTGTCCGGGGTGGATCTAGCCGTGTTTTTTTTTTGGGGGGGGGGACAAATCCAGTGGCGTATTTCCAAAAAGTTGTTGGGAGCGGGAGGGTGGGTAGGCTGGGACGTCGACGATTTTTTTTCTCGTGCGGGGTCTGCTGAAATGACGGAAAAACTGTGCTCCCATTTGTATGCGTGTATTTAAGCCTTTGCAGCATTTTTAATGTGGTTTTCATTTTATAGTAGGTAAGTACTTGTTATTTAGCGCCGCGAAGCGGCGCGAAATTTTAAGGGTTTACCTCATAAAACCCAGAAATATGGGCCTTGTAGAGGATAAGAAGCTAAACATGCTATTCATTCAATTCACCGTTACAACGAACCGAAGAGAATGACGATGGCTTCGTTATGACGATGGCCACCGATGTGACGCCGCAAAACGGCGTGAAATTGTTAATTTGAGGTCGTGGAAAACGAAATTGTAATATTGGAACCAGACCGTGAGTGGAGCCAAGCCTCAGGTAACCCCTATTCCTGGTTGCACATCTCGGTATGATGCAAAAATATTGAAATTAAGGTAGTTTTTCATATACATATTCTTCGGATAGTAAATCACGATTACCAGTGGCAGTCAGCGCACAATAGTACATATGATAATAACTGTAAACATATGTACCGAACTGTAACACACAACTGGTAACAGTGCAAACAGTTTAAAAGCAGCAAGAGGCAAACGACTTTTCCGCGCATAAATAGTCCCTTTGGATCTGGAGGAGCCTGGGGCGAGATGGCTTGGGTCGAGCTGGCTTGGGGAAATGGTCCTGGCCTGGTTCCACTATTAGATCTTCGGTCCAGCAAGTTGGGCACCGCTGGAGCAGCTTCCGGGAGCCGATGTCCGCGTCTTTTCGTTCGCGTCGCCTTTTTTCGGAACTCGGCAGACTACACTGTAAACCAAATCTACAAACCAAAGACTTGTTTTCAAGTTTGGATCCATTTCGCATAGGCGTTGCCTTGTCATCTCACCAACTACTGGATAGTTAATCTACAAGTTTACGAAATTTCCCATCAACCAAAGGGTTGATAACAAGTTTGGATAAATTTCGCATAGGCATTGCCTTGTCACCTTACAAACTAATGGCTCGTAAGTTGTACCATCCTCGTGTCACCTTACAAACTAATGGCTCGTAAGTTTACCATCCTTCCCCTCGGACTTATTTCTGAGGTACAATGATTACCTTTGTACTGTGTAACGCTATGCAAGCGTATCGTTTGTACTAGTTCCTCTTGTAGTTTTTGTTGCCTTTTCCTGAAGCTAATAATACAACACTCACTGTGTCAATGTCTTTGTAGCGCACGTACAGTGCAGTACAAATGTTCTGACCACTTCCACGGCACCACCTGTCGGTCTGTCGGTGCTGCACGCAGTGGAATCCAATGCAACTAGTTACGTCCTCACCCCCGATATCGGGGGTGAGGGCTATAATAGTTGTATTGGATTCCACTGCGTCAGCACCGACAGACCGACCTCGGTGGTGCCGAGGAAGTGGTCAGAACATTTGCACTACACTGCACAATGTCAGGTGTACTGCTCTCAGTGCTAGAATGAGGTTAGTGTGAAAGTTCACAGTGAGCGCAAATATATCCTGTGGCATTAAAGAGTTACACGCAGCATTCTATCTCAAATTCGTCGACCGGCATCTACAAGGAAAATCGGACACTTCCTCGACCCTTATTACACATAGTGAACGATATACACGGGGTGTGATATCACATGTCTTCACACAGCCCGGTAAAAAAGATAGCGACATGGCACGGTTCGTTAGAAGGGTTCGGAGGGGTCAAACTACGGGAGATGCACTGTTCGAAAGCTGAGCTCACGCGGAATCCAGCGATGTAAATGTGTTTAAAAATCGTCTTCAAGGTGAAGCTCCACATCACCTTCATGCTCATACGGGTGACTCCCCGCGGAGGCCGCAGCCACCGCCTTCAATCTGCAACACAGTTTGTGATTACATTTAACAACACACAAGGGAACCCATGACCCATAATCGAAGGCTGGAAGCGTAACTTTCAGCAGAATTCGTCTTTGAATTTGAATTTGGGGGGCGAAATCCGCCCACCCCTCCTGCTACGATTAGACAGTGGAACCTTCTTCCTGAAACACTCCGTAACACCCCTTCTCGACGTGACTTCTCTCGTCAAGTCGGGCAGCGATTCAGGGCACCCGAGCCACCAGCACTTAACTCCGTAGGTACAAAAACACTATACACACAATACACAAGACTACGTGTCGGCTTATCAACACTACACGCCCACCTCTTTCAACTCCAATTTATTACACCAAGTCCGTTGTGTTCTTGTGGACACATGTACGAAGACACTGTCCATTACATACTCTGGTGTCCCCTATACACGAATCACAGAACGAACCTCTTTAACGCAGCGCGACGCATTGTGCGCGACTTTGATGATTTGCCACCCAAAAACAAATTAGAGCTCCTGCTCTTTGGTATAAATATTTCACAAACACAGGGTATAGACATCGCACATCACTTACAGACATTCATAGCACTTTCACAAAGACTCAACACACACAAATAACACAACAATCACACATCACCAGCACTTTCACCACGCTGACCTGCTGTTGCCGCCTGTGCCTGGCCACCTGATTTTCGAATGGCCGCTCGGCGGGCTGGTAGCGGGGCTACGTGATCTGTTCCTTAGTTTTTGTTAAATTTTTGTTTCATTTGTTTCCTTTGGAGAGGCGCTATGATAAAAGCTTTTGCTTTTGCGCCAATCCATTATTGTTCTGTTTGATTTGATGTCCTTTTGTTAGCAAAATAAACGAATTGAACTGAACTGAACGTGCGCACGTGCGGAGGCACCTCACCCCTGACTTGTGGGAAAGCGGCGGCTGAGGGGTCCCTAACCACACACCAAATTTGAACACAATCGACTAAGCTGTTCCTGAGATATAGAATAGGGGTGTGCACGTGCGCACGTGCAGAGGCACCCATCCAATAACTTGTGAGAAAGTGGCGGCTGAGGGGTTTCTAACCCACGCACCAAATTTGAACACAATCGGCTTAGCCATTGCGGAGTTATTGCGAGGAAACACCTCCCAACACCCCTCACGCCGCACGCCCCACGCGCAGTGGTAGTCATTCACATGAGTCAGCAACGGTCTCAAACAGAGTTGATTGGATGGGGCTGCTCAGCAAAGAAGCCCGTTTGTCAATCGGACGTGCGGTTGCAGAGATATTAGGTTGTCAAAAGCGTCATTACGGGCCGGGTCGGGTCGGGCCGGGTCGGGTCGGGTCTGGTCGGGTCGAGTCGGGCCGCTCATATTCAGATTTTTCCCATATACCACGGAATGACGAGCGAGCGCCTCGCGCTCGCTCGTAACCAAGCTCAGCTATCTCCTGGCTTGTTTCTTCAATCGATAAACTGGCATTTTCTTGCGAATACAGACTGTTTTAACCCTATTTGTAACAGGCTCCTGGCTACCCCTATTTGTAACAGGGGGGGGGGGGGGAATCCGCCCCCCGGAGATCTCGAGATCTACCTGTCCGATTTTCAAAACTGAAACTGCATTTGGTTCCCCTCAACACAATCTACATTTATACATAATAAACACAAAATCTAAATTTTTGATAGGGGGCAACAGGGGGGCAAAAACTACAAAATGTAGTGGTATTTGTGATCCAACACAACTGTCATGTTTATAAACCGGTTTTAACACAGCCAATGGGAATCGATAGGGATTGAATTGGAAATTGATATATGGTGGTAACTTTGGAAAATTCAAAAAGCATAGGCGTGTGCAGGTCACTCAATATGGGGTGAAGTAAATGCGTAATAAAACAATTTTTATGTTGTTTTTTTATAAATGAAATGGTATGTTATTGTGACATTAGGCAAAACAGTTATAAATCATACTTTTTGCCATAGGCGGTACCAGGTTAGTGAAAAGGTAGGTCAAATTGGGAAAACAATATTAACCGCAGGCAAGTTGCTACCCAGCACTATAAATAAGTTACTGATCGTGGATATTTCTTTTTTGCATATTTTACTTCATCATACGCGTATACAGGATCCAAACTGGGAAGGTGCAAGACCTTTTGATAAGTATATTATCCGCTATTATGATACTAACGAGTCAACAGTGACTAGTGCACTTACAACTGCAATTCACATTGCTTACCCCCCTTTTACCCTACCTGGACTCGCCTATTATCCTTTTAATCGTTCGTAGAGTACCCTGTGGTGCGTGTTTCATCCTAAAACTGCAGTATGTTATGTCACTGTAAGCCAATGCCTCTTAGTTTCCTTGCAATAATATAACCCCCTTTCTTCCATTCCTGAGCGCGCCTCTGCAAAAATTGACTTTAATCTCTTTTCTGGCCTCATATGTGCATATATCATTATAAGCTAACCATCTATAGCACCGTAATCGCTGGCATATCGTCATCACCATGCCAGTCACCCCCTCCCTTTTTATGTGCCTGAACACGCCCCTGAAACTATATATGTAATAAATTATGCAAATAATGGAAACAGAAGCGATCTTTTACATCTTGACAGCTATAAATGCCCCTTACATCGCTCTATTGGCTTCCCGCCAAACATTGCATACTTCATGGAAACCCTTTTTGAAGCCCCTGAAACCGCCTCTGCCACGCATTTTTTTTAATGATATTTCGTTAACATCAACTAATTTGCACTTGTTGCAATCACCGTAAACCGATGTAACCCCTTCATACTTGAGGTAGTTAGGAAGAAACCGTGAAGATCGCATTTCCGTATTATCGACAAATGTCGCCGCCGAACCCACCCAAAACCGTGCCCTGGAACTGCCTCTGTTCAGGTTAAGAACTCAAAATTTTGACAGCATATATGAAAATCTGTTTTGAGAAAAGTCCAAAAATTTAATTGGCCTGCTCTTAGCCGTTCTGGAGATATCTGCGAAAAACATGAGGAGGGGGGGCGGAATCCGCCCCCCTCCCTGTTACACATAGGGTTAAGCGGAGACACTTTCTCTCAACGACGTAGTATACGCGACGTGGTCACTACAGGTCAAGGCGTCCAGAATGTCCATAGTCAAAACACTTATGCAAACTCTCACCAGATGGCTGGTGGTGACGCAAATGTGGGGGGGGAGCCTATCCCACAGTACTTATATCAATACTTATACCGGCCTATCAGTTCTATGATCCGTACTTTAGCACTGACAACGGCTCGACGCCCCGCTCACACTGGCACGCGGCCGCAGTCATTTGAAGAAAAAATATTGACATGCTCATGCGCGCGCCGACTTTATCGACACCTCAGCCGGGTGTAAGTAGGAGGTAGATGAACACATGAGCTGGCGGTGAGCGGATACACTCCGCAGGTGCTGCAACTACGGGATAGACACACCAGCCAGGTGTAGGTTGGTGGTGTAGATGAACACCTCAGCTGGCGGCAAGCAGACACAGGACGCAGGTGTTGCAACTACACACCAGCCGGGTGTAGGTTGGTTGTGTAGATGGACACCTCAGATGGCGTCGAGCAGATACACAACGCAGGTGTATTTGACATCAACACGGCGGGCAGGTGTCCGTGAACACCTGAGCTGTGGGTATCGAACACACGATGCGGTGGTGGTCGGCACTGACACACCACGCAGGTGTCTGACATGGGTGTAGATAGCGAAGCATCAACAATGACACCCCATGCATGAGTAAATTTCCAAATTAACCCCTGGGGCAGGAGTTGACACCCGGGTCGTGTGTACCGATTTTGTGAGTGTGGAAGGCACTGGTCATCAAACAGGACACAAATTATAAAATCAAGCTGAAGAAAAACTGCAGTGAAACCCTGGATTACTTCTGCACTGCTGTGTTCTATAAACAAGACAAATAAGTTATCTAAGAAGTTACTTGGATGTCCAAATATCAAAAATACAAATAACTATAAACAATTTAGAAATATACTGACAAATATATTACGGGATGCAAAAATGTTGTACTATGAGAAACAATTTGAAGTAAACAAATATAACAGTAGAAACACGTGGCAGATGTTAAATGAGGTGGCACACAAACGTAAAATACATATCAATGAACCACCATCAACATTGATCGACAGCGATGGAAAAACATAACAAAACGCCGAAATATCACAGGGATTTAATGACTTTTCATCCATTGGTTCGCACCTGGAAAAAACATTCCTTCCTCAGACAGCAGCCCTCTTGAATTTTTAACTCAACCTATCCATGATAATTTTGATGTGCCAATGATGACAAATTACATTGTAGTACAGTCTATAATTAATTCCTTGAACCCTGTGGGAGGAGGTATGGACATAATTAACACTGAAATATTGTTTCTAACCTAACAAAGTCTTATTCATTACTTGACCTTCTTTTTTAACCTCTGCCTCAGTACTACAGTTTTTCTAGATCATCTTAACCCGCGCACTGCAGGGGGGTTGATTTCCGCCCCCTCAGGTTTTTCAAAGATAGAGAAAAACGGCGGCGCGCAGCGCCGCTGAGTTTTGGCATACCTGTTAGGACATCAATTGTGCACACTTTAAAGAAGGAAAATAACCTCGGGTCATCTTAGGTCAGGTCACCAGACCAGGTCAAGCGACCCCACCTTCAAATATGTTTGCAGTTGTGCCAAAACCAGAGTTTTTCACCGATCAGTTTGAAACTTACAGGATGTTATGAGGGCATAAGTACTTACAATTCGTTTATCTCGGAATTTTGATATCGGTGACCTAAGGTCAGGCCAGTTTGGTAACCTCCCCATAATAAGTCAATGGGGAAATATACAAATGCTTCCTATTTCAAGGATATGCATGACATTAGTCCAATTACTTCTGGATCATGTTATTATAGGATATTATTGATGATCCAAGTGCAAGTTTTGTTCAGTGACCCCTATTGGGTCATTTGAGGTCATGCGAGGTCACTGCACTTTTTTATTAACCCGCGCACTGCATGGGTTTTGCGCCGAACACGAACTGAGGGGGGGGGGTTGATTTCCGCCCCCCCCCCCCGTGAGATCCCGAAAACTACGCTATTTAGCGACAAGTGAAAAACGGCACTAGATAGCGTGATACAAGTTCTATCGAAAGTAACGAGTATTTTTTTGTTTAGCTCAGGTCAAAATTGAGATCACCAGAGGTCATCAAAGGTCAAATTTTCCAGTTCTTCCTGTTTTAGGACTTTGCTCCAGAGATTTCTATATATCTCAGAAACTATACTAGTTAGAAACAAACAGAAAAAAAAACGCCAGCCAGTGAAATTTGCAATCGACACGGCGTCCTCTAATTTGATCTCATGTCAATATTTGAGGTTCCAGAGTTCAAAAACGAAGAAAAAATGTTGTTTTTTTTGCAAAATCGCTTTTCGCTATTACCTTTGTAATTAAAAACGATAAAGGTAAACTGTTTACGCAATTGTGTTTATCTCGTCAAGGCGCTTTGAATGGTTTACATGATGACCTTGTTAAGTTAACTTAAAAATTTGACCTCAGGTAAAGGTCAAGTTGTAACCCATGTAGGGCATGTTGCATATGGAAAGACGTATCCCGACTAAACAAACACATTGCTGTCTGTTTTACTTCTCTATCTTCTTTATGTCGGGAGCTATTGTCAAAAAAGTGATGGTGAACTCGCATGACCTCCAATGACCCCATAGTCACTACATAGACCAGTCACTGAACAAAACTTATTTTGGATCATCAAGAATATTCTATAATAACATGATCCAGAAGTAATTAGACTAATATCATGCATATCCTTGAAATAGGAAGCATTTGTATATTTCCCCTTTGACTTATTATGGGGAGGTTACCAAACTGACCTGACCTTAGGTCACCGATATCAAAATACCGAGATAAACGAACTGTAAGTACTTGTGCCCTCATGACATCCTGTAAGTTTCAAACTGATCGGCGAAAAACTCTGGCTTTGGCACAACTGCAAACATTATTGGAGGTGAGGTCACTTGACCTGGTCTGGTGACCTGACCTAAGATGACCTGAGGTTATTTTTTTGCAAAGTGTGCGCAATTGATGACCTAACAGGTGGTCAAAACTCGGCGGCGCGCAGCGCTGCCGTTTTTGGCTATCTGCAAAAACCTGAGGAGGGGGGGGGGCGGCGGAAATCAACCCCCCTGCTGTGCGCGGGTTAAAGTAGCCATTATTAAACCGATTTACAAGACGGTGGATATAAATGCTTTTAATGACTATCTTTTCGAAAATTTTGGAAAAAATACTGCATTCTTTAATTTTAACTTATGTTAATTAACGCAATGTATTAAATCCCCTTCAATGTGGCTTTAGAAAGAAATAGCACATACATGCCCATTGTATATTTGACATATAAGATAACTAGCTGGATCCGCCAGTACACATTTCGAGTCATTATTCTAGTCATTCATTATGATCTGGGTAGGTGTTATCCTGATCTACACAGCACAGTCGCTGCCAATACTAACTGCTGCACTGGACATTCCTAATTACTGTGTGATTTTGGGGATTCTCTTAGTTCAGATATAATATAAAAAATATGGTTCCTATCATATATGGTGTTCCTATCATTTCGTATTTGTATTCACAATCATAGCTTCTTTCCATGCAAGACGGTTAATTCCAGCAGAACCAGGTTAAAGGGTCACCTTGAGAGTTATCTTGAAATTTGGCTATACGGGGTATTTCGAGCTGAAAAAAACGAATATGGCATTTGTTTGGACGATAGATGCCCCGATCGGGGCACGAAACAGCCGAACAGCGTCTTCTAAAAGGGCCCCTTGCCCGATCTACTACTACGACACTAGTCCTGTGTCGAAATTACTTAGCGCAGCGAGGTAATTATTTCACCACAACCCGTTTTTAGATCTGCTCTACAAATCTGCTATCTCAGTTCAAAACCCCATGTTAAAGGTGAACTATTCCCTTTAACTCTCGCCCTACCAATTGTGGTGATTTTTCCAAAAAAAGTTTTTCTTTCTTTCTTTTTTCACCTTCGCCCTACGGGGTCCTAATAAGACCCCCTTGTTAACTTCCAAACCAAGCAACATAGAGCAACGCGGTAAGAACCAACATGTTGCCTGTCATGTTTGAAATCTAACGGTATGCAATTTTGTAGGTTTCAGATCAATGAGTGACCTTCCAGGTCAAGTGAAGGACCTCGATCGACCACGTCCAGAACAGCGAGTTTGCTTTGTCAGAAAACCTAAAAATGAGAAATTGATAAATGTAAATAAAAAGGAATGTTCCTAGACCAGTTTTGTCTCAGAAATACAGAAAGGGTAATTATTTATTCGTATCTGGTCAAAAAAAAGTCCATAAAGTTATACAAAAATGACGTCATGAATTTCTTACACTTAGGGAGCCATCACTCAGTCAAAAATAGATATATTTCTTTGAAATTGTGTTTAAGTATTGTACATACTCAGTTCTCTCACATATATTCCAGTTTTTTTTTTTAACATTTATGCAAATTTTGATTTTGTGGTGATTTTTCAAAAAAATAGTTTTTTTCATTTTGGGAGTAAAAAACCCACAATTTCGAAAATCCGAGACTGCCATTTTAAAGAAAATGATATTTTATATCTTTGGTTAATTGAGTTTGCAATTTACTTCAAAACTCTGTTTTCTACTATTTTTCAAATATTTATCGTTTTTCCACCAACATGACGTCACCAAAACATCATTATTTCCCAAATTTCTCAACCAATTTCAATAAATAAAATTACAGCAAATGTATAATTGTTGTATACTTAGCTACCAAAAATTTCAGCAAGATTTGCCGTATGTATACAAAGTTATGCAAGGAAAACCTCAGGGGGGGTCGTTTTAGGACCCCCGTAGGGCGAGGGTTAAGATGGATGCAAACATTAAAAACCATACATCCACGCTAAAAAGTAGAGACAGTGAAAACTTAAAGGTCAGTAAACAAAACACTCCCCCTGCCTGCATACTTGTAAAATGTTTCTGCACGGAATCTTTGCTGCAGCGTTACTGGCGAGCGTGTCCGTGCTGTGGTCGCCAGATCCCGCTCAGGACGCAGCTACTTCTTCGTGTTCGGACCACGGGAAATCCGGTCAGCAGCAAATACAATAATACATACGAAGAACTGAGCAGAGGGGCGCCTGGAAAGGATGCCATCACAACTCCATTATATCCAGAGTGAAGCCTCTCAAATCCCAGAAGTAAACCGAGAAGCTTTATAAAATTGGTAACAGAAGAGAAAATACTCGGTTATTGAAAAATGTTACTAACGGGTGTCATTATTCTAACGGCAAGTAATCAGTTGTGGAATTGTTTTCGCCCTCGAAGCGGCGCGCACGATTCTTTTGTCTATATTTAATGAATTATTAATTAATTTGATTCACAGGTTTGATATAAAATGGACATTGACTGCAATTTTAACAAAGCAAAATAATGCCTACGAACATCATAGACTGGTACGACCGGTTTAACTCCCTTTGTAGTTTATACTAGGTTTTAATTTGATACATGATTACTATTTTGATAACTCTAAATGTTCTAAGCGGCTTGGAGCGCTGGCAATGTTCGCCGGTTGCAAGGTATACAATTATTTTTATAATGTAGGGTCTAGAAGAAAATCTGAACATAACTGTCCTGAAATGTCACAAGTATTTACATTGAGGAGAAATTGACAGCCACATAAAAGGCGAGACATAAAAGGTGTCGCCAAGAGGCGAGACATTTGAGGTTTGGAAGAGCTGGAGCACTATTTTGCTATTTTAATCAGACCGTAGGGGTATCACGAGGAAATGAGACTGGAGCAAAAGGGAAAACCCCAAAAATGTTGCCCTCCCCCTTAGGGCTAAAGGGACCCCTGGAGCCGACGGTGCCCTCCTCCCCAAAATATAAGCCCGCCTCGCGAAAATGCCCACCCAGTCCAAAATCCTTAGGGGTGGCCCTGACTAGTACGGATAGACATCGCGGCCATATCAGATGGTTGGCCTGTGAGCAGGACCTTTTTGAGCAGGCATAGCGTGTGGTATATTTAACCAGTTGATCAGCGTTGAGCCACCGGAGATCTTTGACATCAGATATGTGATCGTATTTTCTCCTTCCGCTCACCACCCGCGCACAGGAGTTAATGGGTTTTTGCACACGATGGAGCTGTGTGGTCCCGTGCGTACCATACAATGCGATACAATATCTGATGTAGGAAAGCACCAGTGCACTGCAATGCGAACGCGTGTGTCTTTTGGAAGCGCATGCTTCGCATGGGACAGGGCCATCAGTATGCCTGTCGACTTGGCAGCAAGCTGATCAATATGTGGTTCTAACGTGAGATGTTTGTACACCACTACACCAAGGTTCTTAACAGTACGACTTTCCGTGATGACAGCTGACCCGAACTTTATGTTCACAGGGGGCATATGACGCAATATATCCTTCGTCCCCGAAACTACCAACTGTACTTTTGTTGTGATAACCTTCATAGAATGGTTGTTGAACCAGTCTATTACGACCGACAAGGTGCTTTCCATTGTCGTAACGAGCTGTTGCATTTTACTTTTCTTTCCGGTAACCAAAATCTGCGTATCGTCGGCATATTGTATCACTGTAGCGTCTTTTGAATATAATGCTAGGTCATTTGAGAGAGAAAGAAGTAGAATACATGAGCGGCCCAAGGGCGGTTCCCTGGAATGCTCCCATTCCGTTGGGGAGACTACGGGATTGCATCGTGTGTCGCGATAGGTATCTAATCTGAACCTGTTGGGTATGCCCGCGAAGGTAACTTTCAAACCATTTCGTACCGATATTGTACATTTTGAGCTTGAATAACAGCAGTTGATGATCCACAACGTCAAAGCATTTCGACAAATCAATCAAAACAAGCAGAGCGACGTCACCAGTATCCATCGCGGTTAATATTTTGTCCATCACTACGGTAAGCGCGGTCTCGGTGGAAAAGTTTGTTCGGTACCCATGTTGTGTATGTGAAAGTAAACCATGCTGATTGAAATAGGAACTGAGTTAGTGGTGAACTATCTTTGCTATTGCTGGTACGACAGAGATCGGTCTAAATATGGCTGGATCATTCAAATTACTAGTTTTCGGGAGGGCTGTGACGAGGGGTGTTTCCACGCGCTGGGCACCGTTCCGTCGATGAGGCTGCTATTAATGATGTCAAGTAGGGGACAGCTGATGCCGCGAAAACATTTCTGTAAAAGTTGTGTGCTTACATCATCTAGGCCACACGACGTCGTCGGGTTCATCGTTGACATGGCTGTCATCAGCTCATCGAGTGACACCGGACGCACCAGAAAGGAGCAGGTCATAACTCTGGGGAGCCGGACTGGCAGAATCGCACCTCGGTTCGACACGCTGGCGGCAGGAGTAGTCAGGGACGTGGGAGCCGTGGGGGCAGTGGGGGCAACTCGCCCCCCCCCCCCAACTTTGGACCTGAGGGGGCGACGCCCCCCCCCCCCCCCCAGCTTTGGAGTTCGGTGGCGGCAATCCGCTCACTTTTTACATGATCTTCTAATTCTGAATTAGATCAATGGCATTGCAAACGGAAATTTGCATGAGTTTTATGGAGCAAAAATGCAGTTTCAAGCAAAAAAAAATCAAAGAAATTTCAAAGAAATTTTCATTGAATTTGGAGCGTGTTTTGCACCTTCCCATCTGCACTGACGGGTCCCAGCCTCTCTCCGCGTGTGTGTGTGTGTGTGTGTGTGTGGGGGGGGGGGGGGGGGGGGGGATCTTTTTGTAGCACAAAAAGTACCCCCTTTTTTCTCTGCGGATTTGGGAGGGTCACCTTATTTTGGTATTCGAGCTTAAGAAGTTCACTTTTCAAGTTCACAAAAATTGACTTTGTGGATTTTACTTCCCGAAAAATCGGTTATGTTATTTTGGGGAGGTCAAAAACCTAAAATTTCGAAAATCCAAGATAGCTATTTTGAAGAAAATGTCATTTAATTTCTGTTTATCTTTTTTATTTGCAATTTGCTCCAAGTCTCTATTTCTACAATTTTTCAAACATTTATCGTTTGTCCACCAAAAATGGCATGACATGACGTCATTCAAACGTCTTTATCTCCCAAAATACTAAATCAATTTCATTGAATTTTGTGCGAAAAGATCAGACAGGTTATTGATTCGACACTGATTTAACCCTATTTGTAACAGGCTCCTGGCTACCCGTATTTGTAACAGGGGGGGGGGGGGCGGATTTCGCCCCCCCCCCCCCGGAGATCTCGAGATCTACCCGTCCGATTTTCAAAAATGAAACGCTGTTTGGTTCCCCTCAACACGATCTACATTTTTAAATAATACAAAAATCTAAATTTTTGATAGGGGGGCAACAGAAGGGCAAAAACCACAAATTTTAGTGGTATTTTTGATCCAACATAGCTTTCATGTTTATCGACCGATTTTAACACAATTAATACGAATCGATAGAGATTGAATTGGAAATTGATATATAACAGTGGCGTTTGAAAATTCAAAATCATAGGCGTGTGCAGGTCACTCAATATGGGGGTGAAGTAAATGCGTAATACAACCATTTTTCGATGTTTTTTAAAATAAATGAAATGGTATGTGATTGTGACA
>JAXIVJ010013285.1:0-37675 GCA_036785665.1 Chirona hameri | reverse complement strand
TTTCGCCACACATACAGACGACGTAGTAAGGCGGTGTACTGGCACTTTGTACGGACTGAGCCACAGCAGGCACGGTTTCCCCAAGTCAGTGATGGTTACGTTGGTGCAAGGTCTGGTGTTCTTGGCGATTCGGTACTGTATGTCCGTATATGGGCGCTATCAATGCAACGCAACGCAGACGGCTTCATAAGTTTTTTCACGTTTTTCCCACTTAAGGGTTAGTTTATTCGATGCCTTAGCGACATGGTTACATACATTCACACAGTCATGATTCACGCCATCATCGGCACAAAACTCGTCGGTCAACAAACATCGACGCTATACGTCGATACGTGTGCGGTGCGTGTGCGTGTGCGTGTGCGTGTGCGTGTGCGTGTGCGTGTGCGTGGTGCGTGTGCGTGTGCGTGTGCGTGTGCGTGTGCGTGTGTGTGTGTGTGTGTGTGTGTGTGTGTGTGTGTGTGTGTGTGTGTGTTCTGTGCAGCCCGCCTGGCCAAGCCGGAACGGTGCCAGTAACATCGGTACAACCGTCCCGGCTCCGGGGAGGTCTGGGGGTTACCGCCCCGGCCGGGGAGAGCTGTGGGGTACCTCCCTGGCGCTCCAGACGGGCAGCAGCCCCCGCCCGCACTGCCTCGCGCTAGGTTCGCATGGACATCGCGTGGCAGTGCCCCATCGGCCGGCCGGGCTGGCGTGCCGCGCGCCCGGCCGGCCGACGGCCACACAATAACAATTGTAGGGCCGGTCTCAGGTTAGCCGGTTGGATAGGGTGTGTGTGTGTGGCCTCGGTGTGTGTGTGTGTGTGTGTGGTGTGTGTGTGTGTGTGTGTGTGTGTTCTTGTGCATGTACGTGTGCGTAAGTGGGATGCAGGAGGGTGTGTGGCGCGCGCATTGCACTCGCAAGCTAAACATCTGTTTTTTTAACAATCATTTTACGAGTTTACCTTAGCCGAGTATCTTCTTTAATCTCCCCATTTGCTTTCGAACTTTGCTAAACAGTTCCTTGCTTTGGCACCATACCACTCTTTTTGAGCCTTAGTTTTAATGAATTAAGCATAGCTGATATGTTTGGTTGTATACCTTTTAATCTCGCTTCATGTATCACACATTTGCTTACCGTTATTATCAGCGCATCAATATTGAACATATTTTCTAGAAGAAGAAAAAATAATTGCGTTTACCCTCATTTCAATGTTATAAGTTATTCGTATATGTGAGAGGATTTCTTTGATAAATATTTTAACCCTTGGACAACTCAAAACAGATGAACGATAGTCTCTACAGCACTCTTACAGAACGAACAATAATTGTTAGGTGGCCAATTGTGCCGCGTACAAAAATGTATTTTATGCGTATATTCTCGTGATAATTCCTGTAATGCAAATAAGAAGATAAGGTGACGTAGTGGCATTCTTTAATCCTATGGAGCTCCCCTGTATGTATCCGCCTAGCTCTGCTGTCCACTTATCTCGTAATCGTTTATCTGAGTTTCGTGCTTTTTTGCTAGTGCTAGAGTGTACGCGTTGTAAGCGTGTTTTTGTAGTTTGTTTGTATTTAGCACTAGGCTTATTTTAAAATGGAATGTTTGGGGCTGTGATATAAGAGGTTTTTACTTTTGTGCGTAAACCAGAGGGAGACTCTGAATTAGCGACATGTAGCACAAGAATGTCATCTGGATGTAAAATTTATTTTCGAGCTGTTCTTTCGTAAGAATGTTTCCAGTGTAGGATTAAATAGATCGCTAATAAATCGTAGCCCTTATCATCCCACTTTCATATTATTGTTTTAGTAAACTGGTGTGATTTGAAAACCATATTGTTTCCGACAACATGTCTTCGATGCTGGGTTGGTAGTCTCGATTACAGGGCCTATTTTAACCCGCGCGGCGCTGGGGTCTCCATCCGAACGTCCGGTGCTGGGGGGGGGAGGGTAAATTTTACCCCCCCTCGTATCTTCCGAACCAATAACCGCGCAAGGCGGCGATCGGAAAGCTCTCAGTGAGAAGAATCTAACGCATGCCCGAAATTATTAACATAAGGTCACATGACAGGTCACGATAAGGTCAAGTGTCAAAATGTAAGTATTTGGGTTTTTGGCCTATACTTTCCATCCAAAGCCTCGTATTGCAACTATTATCTCACAAAGTGCTCCCAAATGAATAATGCATCTCCCGCATAAGTAAAAGTGAAATTTTAAGCAAAGGTCAAGGTCAAGGTCAGATCACAAAAGGTCACAGGTCTACGAAAGCCATGCGACACATGTTGTATGGGTTATTTTACACGTATAATTCGATAGAAGCACCCATTTTCATAGCCTGACACCATATAATCGCCCTCAGGTCAAGGTCAGGTCACAATAAGGTCAAAATTTGAAATTGATTAATCTAAATAAACATTGCATGTTTCTAGACTAGTTTTGTCTTCGAAATACAGTGGTGGCATTTATTTGTCTGTATCTGGTCAGTAAAAGCCAAAAAACGCAATTAAAAAAAATGACGTCATGAGTTACTTATTCTTAGAGAGCCATAAATCAGTCAAAAATAAAGAGATTGCTTTGAATTTGGTTGAACATCGTTCATACTCGGTTCTCTAATATATCTTCCGGTTTTTTGAAATCTTCAACAAAAAAACTTTGTGGAAATTCTTCCCCAAAAATCAGTTTTTTGCATTTTTGTGGGTCATAAACCCAAAGTTTTCAACATCTGAGATAGCCATGTTAAAGACAATGTTATTTTCTTTCTTTTGACGCCTTTTATTTGCGATTTGCATCAACACGCTATTTTCTACGATTTTTCAAACATTTAACGTTTTTCACCAAAATGACATGACATGACGCCACTAAAACATCATTATCTCCTCAAAATATTGACTAATTTCAACAAAATTGTAACACAAGATGTAGAATTGATGCACCATAAGGTACTGTAAGTTTCACTTCGATATCTGTCATAGTTTGCAAGTTATGGAGGAAAATCCGGGAAAGGGGGTAAAATTTACCCCCCAGCTCCGCGCGGGTTAAGAGAAAACCACCGGGGGTAAAAAAAAATTGGGCATCTTTTTGTGGCAAAAAGGTACCCCCATTTTTTTCCTCCGCGGATTTGGCCGGTCACCTTATTTTAGTATTCGAGCTTAAGAAATCACTTCGATTCACCCAAAAAAATGATTTTGTGGACATTTTTCTGAGAAAAACAATGGGGGGGGGGGGGGGTCAACAGACAAAAAGTCACAAATCCGAGAGAGCTATTTGGAAGAGAATGTCATTTCCTTTCTATTGACGTTTTTTTTGTATTTGCAATTTGCTTTGAAACTATTTTTACAATTTGTCAAACATTTATTTTTTCACTAAAAATGGCATGACATGACGTCATTAAAACGTTATTATCTCCTAAAATACTACATTAATTTCCATTGAAAATTTAGTGAGAGAGACGTAGAAAATTGATGCAGTATAAGGTATTGAAAGTTTCACGTTGATATCTATCCCAGTTTGAGAGTTACTGAGAAAATCCGAGAGGGCGCAGAATCTGCCCCCCCCCCCCCCAGCAGGGCGCGTGTCACCGGGGCTGCTTCAATTGCATCGGGTGCGCTGTTTCGCCTATCATTGAAAGCAATGGATACATACAAACTTCAATCACTTGAGAGAAAAAAAAACTTCTGATTTCATGAGTTTTCTCCTGAGATCATTGTTTTTCACATTCAGTGCAGCAACGCGCAGGGGGGGGGGGCATACTTGTATTGCATGCCCCCCCCCCCCACACACACACACGCACAGATTCCTGGCGGGGGAATTCATTTGCCCCTCATGTCCGCCCCCTGGATCCGCCCAGTGGGGGATCCAGGGGGCGGACATACCCTCCCCCTTAGTTCTTTTTTGGAAATAGCGGAAAACGACGCCATTCGCTCCGCCATTTTTGTTACAACTGCTTGCCTATCAATTGCCCAAATCCTTTTAATTTTGTTTACCTCGAGTCTCCGTCAGGTCACGTCACAAGTCACGTTCTAGTGATCCAACCTCCAACAATGTAAGGTCGTGCCACAGCCACATTGTTTGACCGATCAGTTAGATACTCACAGGATTCAATCAGGTCATAAACACCTACAATTCTGCTATTTCGGATGATTTTACAACGGTGCCCTACCAGGAATTGCGTGTGGATAGCACGTGTGCCCACTCCGGCCGCATGAAGGCCTCATGCGGCCATAGTGGGCCCACATACTATCCACACGCAATTCCTGGTTGGTGACCTAGGGTGAAGTCTATGTTGTGACCTCCCAATTATAAGTCATTGGGGAAACATGAAAATGCATAAAAATCCAAAGGAAGTGGCTACATTTGCCCAATTTTCACCAGAATCCCGCATCTTTTGCAAAATACAAAGATCCAGTGGCGGATCTACGGTTGGGCAAAATGGGCAATTGCCCCCCCCCCCAAACCGCCTGAAATCGGCGCAAGATTGACACATTTCCTGATATATAAAAAATATAAGCAACCTTTACTAAGGAAAGTTAGCTTAACCCTCGCCCGGGTAGGGCAAAGTCACTACGTGTTCGGGTAGGGGGTTGGTACGACCCCCCCCCCCCCCTTAGCATTTCGCCCCTAATTGAGCTAGAGCTTCGATTAAAAAAAAATGAGCGTGTTGCTTGTGACGAGAGGAAGCCGCTGATATCCGATTTTAAAGTCTTGGGTCATTAGGTGACCTCTGAGGTCATGTCAATGACCAAAAGTCATACAAATTGTAAATGCGTATAATTTGAATTGTTATCGAGCTAGAATCGTGAATGAGCATATCATAATGCTTAACCCGCGAGTTACTGGGGTATATTTCATAACGCGACTTACTGGGGGGGGGGGCTATTTTTTGCCCCCCCTCTGATCTCCGAAACTACTGGACCGAATGTAAAAATTCAAACGGCATTGGATATCCCTGGGAAATGTATCGAGGGAAACATAATATTGTTGACCTCCCGGGTCACCGATGACGTCACAGGTCAGGTCAAGTACAAAATGTTTGACCGTGTCGAAAGGTCTCGATGGATGGAATGGTCGCGCAAAATTGCGATATTAAAACGCATAAACTGTCGATACATCGGTATGATTCGTGTGTCTGACACTTCTAAGTACCTTTCTAAGCTGTTATGACCTTGGTCAGGTCAAGGTCATCCGAGTGTCACGAGGTCAAACTGCAGATTACGGTCATTAGGCGTTGTAACACATGTTTATGGGTCTGTTTTTCGTCTAGAACGCGAAAAATGACCTTAGAACATTGTTTGTTCCATATAAATAGAAGTAAAAAGCAAAAATGGAAATGCGTTTTGTATGCCTAGTAATGCTGTGAGAAGTGGTCGATTTGTGTCATTTAAAGGTCATAACTCGGTCATTTTAAAGATATCTACTTTAAATTTGGTACACATTCACCGAATACGTCTCGATCACATATATTCCGGTTTTTGGATAATTCTGATTTTTTCTTGAAAATTTTGTTAAAAAAAAAATGTATTTGGATTTCTCAAATTTTGAATTTCAACAAAACTCAAAAATCCGAGATGGCAGTTTGATAGCGCGGTCTATTGTCAGTAATTTGATTTAAAACAATTTTGTTTATCTCAAATGTCGTACCTTTCACAGCGTTTTTCCGCAAACCAATATTTTGCAACAAAACCCGAAGAACATGACGTCACTCTGACGTCATTCCGGTTGACCTATCATAGCCTCATATTTTTTCGTTTGCCAACATGTGTAGAATTGATGTGAGAGAAGGTACTGCAAGTTTGGTGACGATATCGGTGTTCATTTAGGTGTTATTGCAAAAATAACGGGAGGGGGGGGGGGCAAAAATAGCCCCCCAGTAACTCGCGGGTTAATGGGTTGCCACATTTGAAATCAGCATCACAAAATGTCCTAGAAACTGCCAAATTCCAAGAAGGTCAGGTCAGGTATTCTGAGGTCAGTGACCTCGGTTGACCTGTGGGAGCCCATGACCCCAGTGAATATATAATTATGTAAAATGGATCCCAAATTTGAAATCAGCGTCACATGCTGTCCTAGAAACCACCAGAAGCCAAACAAAGTCATCTGAGGTCATCGGAGGTCAATGAACTCGGTTGACCTTTGAAAAGGTCAATCGAGGTCACAATCTTAGTGGAAACCACAACTGTCACCTGGACACACCTGTGCATATGTTCCTGAACAACAAATACTGAACAACAAACTGCACAAGTTACAAGCATCGATACTACGGTACGCAGTTGCGCATGACATGACCTTGAGAAACAAGTCATAGGTTACTTGGTCATGTGGGTTAGAACATCACAAGTAGAGTATGCTCAGTTAGAAAACCTCAAAATTATAATTTGATAAATGTTAACAAAAAGGCATGTTCCTAGACCAGTTTTGCCTCAGAAATACAAAAAAAGGTAATTATTTATTCGTATCTGGTAAAAAAGTCCAAAAGTGATTAAAAATTACGTCACGAGTTTCTTACACTTAGGGGGCCATCACTCAGTCAAAAATAGAGATATTGCTTTGAAATTTGGTTTGAGTATTATCATAGTCAGTTCTTTCACATATATCCGTTTTTATTTAACATCTTTGAAATTTTGATTTTGTGGTGATTTTTCCCCCCAAAAAATCAGTTTTTGTTCATTTTAGGGTCAAAACCCCAAAATTTCGAAAATCCGAGATTGCCATTTTAAAGAAAATGACATTTTATATCTTTACTGAATCGCTTTTGCAATTTGCTTCAAAACTCTGTTTTCTACGATTTTTCAAACATTTATCGTTTTTCCAACAACATGACGTCATTAAAAGGTCATTATTGCCCACATTTCTCAATTTATTTCAACGAATTTTTTACAGCATGCGTATAATTAATGTAAACTCCGCTGCTGCAAATTTCAGCAAGATGCGCGCATAGGTAGAACGTTGTGCAAGAAAAACACAGGGGGGGGGGGGTCGTTTTAGGACCCCTAGGGCGAGAGTTAATTGAATACCGATCAAGCGAAAATGACATGGAATTACTGAAATCAGGGTGGGCAACATTTCTTGACGGGGGGATTGGGGAAAAACGGCTCACTGGGGGGGGGGACTTGCCTCCCCCTCCAGTTAACATGTTAAAATAGACCCTGGCTGGGGGGGGGGGGGGGGCAGATCTGCCCTCCCTCACGGATTTGCTCAAAACTTGAAAACTGTGATATATATCAACGTCAAACTTTCAGTACATTATGCTGCATCAATTCTACGTCTTGACACTAAATGTCAATGAAATTGATGTAGTTTTTTGATAGATAATGACGTTTTAATGACGTCATGTCATGCCATTTTTGGTGGAATTACGATAAATGTTTGAACAATCGTAGAAAATAGAGTTTTGAAGCAAATTGCAAAAAAAATGTCAACAGAAAGGAAATGACATGCTTTTGAAAATGGGGATCTCGGATTTACGAAATTGTTTGTATTTGACCCAAAAATAACAATACAAAATATTTTTTTTCGGGGAAAAATCCACAAAATCATTTTTTTTTGTTGTGAACTTGAAAAGTGAATTTCTTTAGCTCGAATACCAAAAATAAGGTGACCGGCCCAACTCCGCGGATAAAAAATGGGGTACCTTTGCCACAAAAGATCCCCCCCCCCCCACGGAGAGAGGCTGGATCCGCCAGCGCCTGTCAACATCTAATAGTAATAGTAATTAGGCGATGGGCAGTTGTCCTTACATCAACATCCGTGTCGTGCAGGGACCCACTAGCGGATCTAGGGTTCGAGAATGGGGGGGGGGGGGGGGAGGGGGGGGGGGGGAAATTTTGCTCCGAGATCCCTAGCCACACACCAAATTTCAACACAATCTCCTCAGCAGTTGCCCCCCCCCCTCATTGTCGTACCCAGGATGTACTCCAGGAGGGGGACATTTTTGCTCAGGGGGGCATAAAGTACTCCCACCAAAAAAACTCACAGGATTTGGCCTACTATATTTTAAAACCATTTTTCTCTTAAAAAAAATGAAAAAATCATTCATTTTTTTCGACCAAAGGGGGGGCACGTTCCCCCTTCGTTTTATGACTTCATGGGGGGGATTTTCCCCATTTGCCCCCCCCCTTGTGTACGTCTATGTTGCCCCAACCCATTCAAATTGTGTGGCGGCGTTCCTGGTCTAACAACCCCCGATCCTCCCCCACTCTGCCGCTAATGAGCAATTGTTCAAAGGATATTGAAATTCGAGATATTCCGGAAATAATTTAAAGATACTTATTTTGGCTGGGAAATACTAAAACTTAGGAATATCATGAAATTTGCATTGGATTTGTATACATTTATCACCAGGTAAGGATATTTTATTTTAATTGAATACCTATCAAGCGAAAAATGACATGGAAATACTGAAATCAGGGTGGGCAACATTTCTTGACTGGGGGGGGGGGGGGGCAAAACAGCTCACTAGGGGGCATTTGCCCCCCCCCCCAGTTAACATGTTAAAATAGGCCCTGCTCGATTAACCTATTTGTAACAGGCTCCTGGCTACCCCTATTTGTAACAGGGGGGGACGGATTCCGCCCCCCCCCCCCGGAGATCTCGAGATCTACCCGTCCGATTTTCACAAATGAAACGGTGTTTGGTTCCCCTCAACACGATCTACCTTTATAAATAATAAACAAATATAAATTTGGGATAGGGGGGCAACAGGGGGGCAAAAACTGCAAATTTTAGTGGTATTTTCGATCCAACTTAGCTTTCATGTTTATCGACCGATTTTAACACAACTAATAGGAATTGATAGAGGTTGAATTGGAAATTGATATATGGCGGTGACGTTTAAAAATTCAAAAATCATAGGCGTGTGCAGGTCACTCAATATGGGGGTGAAGTAAATGCGTAATAAAACCATTTGTTGATGTTTTTTTATAAATGAAATGGTATGTGATTGAGACATTAGAAAAAACAGTTATAAATCATATTTTTTTTGCCATAGGCGGTACCAGGTTAGTGAAAAAGGGGGTAAAATTGGGAAAAAGTATTAACCGCAGACAAGTTGCTACCCAGCACTATAAATATGTTACTGATCGTAAATAGTTCCTTTTTGCATGTTGTACTTCATCATAGGCGTATCCAGGATCCAAACTGGGGCGGTGCAAGATCTTTTGATAAGTATATTATCCGCTATTATGATACTAACTAGTCAACAGTGACTATTTCACTTACAACTTCAATTAACATTGCTTACCCCCCTTTTTACCCTACCTGGACTCGCCTATTATCTTATAATCGTTCGTAGAGTAGCCTGCGTTGCGTGTTTCATTTGAAAACTGCAGTATGTTATGTCATTGTACGCCCATGCCTCTTAGTTTCCTTGCTATAATACTACGTTCCCTTAATATATATATACGTATAATATTCCCTTTCTTCCATTCCTGAGCGCGCCTCTGCAAAACAAATGACTTTATTCCCTTTTCTGGTCTCATATGTGCATATATTATTATAAGCTAAACGTATATTGCGCCGTTATCGCTGGCATATCGTCATCACCATGCCAGTCGCCCCCCTTTTCATGTTCCTGAACACACCCCTAAAACTCTATATGTAATAAATTATGCAAATAATGGAAGCAGAAGCTATCTTTTACATCTTGATAGCTATAAATGCCCCTTACATTGCTCTATTGGCTTCCCGCCAAGCATTGAATACTTCCTGGAAACCCCCCCCCCCCCTTTTCAAGCCCCTGAAACCGCCTCTGCCATGCAATTTTTATGATATTGCATTAACATCAACTAATTTGCACTTGTTGCAATCACCGTAAGCCGATGTAATTCCTTCATACTTGATGCAGTTAGGAAGAAACCGTGAAGATCGGATTTCCGTATTATCGCCAAATGTCGCCTCCGAACCCACCCAAAACTGTGCCTTGGAACCGCCTCTGTTCAGGTTAAAAACTCAAAATTTTGACTCCAAATGCGAAGTTCAATTCTATGAAAAGTCCCAAAATTTCATGGGCCTGCTCCCAGCCGTTCTGGAGATATCTGCGAAAAACATGAGGGGGGGGGGCGGAATCCGCCCCCCCCCCCCCCTGTTACAAATAGGGTTCAGCCTAATTAATGCGCCAAGCAGGTGTGAATAAAAGGGGTTTAACGTCGTGCTACGCAAGGTTTGTAGTTTTTCACTTCCGTATTTTAGAAGATGATGCAAGCTGGGTAAATTTATTTCCACTAATATCGTCCAGTCCGCGTTCGAATTTGCTAAGCATTTCAACCAACTTATTTTCATACTGTCCATAAATGCATCAACACTTATCATCCCTAGTCCATCATGTTTATAGTTTTGAACTAATTTTGTTCGCATTGTTTTGTCTCCTTATTTCCCCAAACAAATTCAAATAGCATGCTGTTCAGTTGTTTGACATATTGTGCAGGTGCGTTTGGTAATGCCATAAATAAATGTACTAGTTTCGAAAGCAGTAATGACTTTACTATGCATATTCTTCCTATCGGTGTGAGGTGTCGCCTTTTCCATTGCACTAAGTCATGCTGAATTGAGGCAGTTTGAGTTTTACGTTCTTCTCTGCTATGCTGTTAATGTTAGGATTAAAATAAATTCCTAAATTTTTTCTTTCATCTACCAGTTTTATACGGCTTCATAAGTTAGTGAGGTTCGCTGCGCGAGTGGTCTCTGGCCGGAGGAAATACGATCATGTGAGCGATGTGATTGATGACCTCGGCTGGCTTCATGTAGACAGCATGCATAAGTATCGCTACCTAGTGTCACTGAAAAAAATGCTGACTGCGTCTGAACCACACAACTTTGCCGAAAGTTTCATAACTAGGCAAAGTGTGCACGGGAGAGACACCCGACAGAGTGGAATGCTTGTGACGCCCTCTCTACGGACTGAGTCTGGGAGGCGTCGCTATTTGTACGGGGCTGTCGCTGAGTACAACGAGCTGCCGTCTGAGCTGCGTTTGAATCTCGCTAGTTTTAAACGCGAGTACCTGATGGAACGTGAGCGTGATACTTAGTTGTATGACTCACTGCACTCGAATTGTGTTGTGATCTGTTCTGTGTGCTCTGTGATGTGTACCTACATGAAGTATGAGTGTTGCGTCACCCAAGCCCAATTATTTTATCGTGTTTTGACTCGTCATATAATAGCCGTTGCATGCAGCGGATATGCCTCACGAAGTGAAATAAATAAATACCAGCGACCGAAAAGGGAGAACGGCTCAAAAGGAGCCCCAAGCCTAGAAGTGGGAGACATTCCTCCCCGGCCCCACCTGTGCCGCGTATATACATCGGACAACTGATTTATGCAGTAGGGTATTTAGTGGGATATTTAGCCCTAGCCCTACAAAATACCCCATGACCGTGGTGGAAACGGCCATATATCAACCAAGCATTTCTACTACTGCCGCGAACTTTACGCCTACGATCTTTCGTTCCGGAGATCTTCAAATCGACTGACGCGTAAACCAGAACTGTTGAATATTCACTTGCCTTTGAAGCTGTCGTAATTATGATTATTTAGCTGTCGTAATTATCCCTTCCTCACAGGTAGGATACGTTTGTTCAGATGGCCAAATATACTTATATTTTTGGAAACACCAGCGCCGGATTACGATTTGGCCCAAGCCTCGGCCCAATGTCAATTCTGGCACGCTGATCACGAATATGCCCTTCATTGTACTGTTCATGGTCATCTCCAAGGTCAAATTCGAGGTCAAAGGCCGGGGTCGTTAGATATGGACGTTCAAGGGCGGATTCAGAATGGGTGGTTTGGGTCAGTGGGGGGGGGGGGGGGGCAAATCCCCAAAAGTCTCACACAATTCTGAAAACTCATCGGATTTCGCTTGCTTGTGTATCGATAACTGATTTAAAACAAACTTTCCGTAGTAAAAGTTAGTGATGTCATTTTCCAAAAATGTCCTGACCGATTCCAAACCGATACCGTATTTTGGTTGACCGAATACCTACCGATTTGGGTTGAAACCAAAAGTGCCCACAATTTGACCGATTTTCCAATTTTATACTTATTTATGCAGATAACACACTGGCAAAAATAGCTTTGTTGAAAGGGAGATAATCACCTTTTTCCACAAAAATGGAGTTAGTGCCTGAAGTCGATAGACGAGACCAAAATATATTGTAAATGCATTACATTTTGCATATAACAATCCCTACCGATAGATATTTCAAGTCATAGTTGATAAGCGGTCCACGCTTATAATCAGCAAGTACTCGGTAACGAATTCAGTAAATTAGCCTCCCTACGCATTGTTATTTATCATGAAGGTATGCAAAATGTTTCCTGCACTCTATCTTTTGGGAATATGTGCCAAACTTTTATGAACAATCAACAATCATGTGAAAAAGTGCATTGAAATCGTCATTTTAACAGTGGCCTATTACTTTACTTATTTAGTGTTGGCGATATGTTTATAAGGGCCCATTCAACAACGTTGAACAGATCGATGCAAAAGCGCCAGATGTTGCGCTTTCCAATAGTGGAGGGAAAATTGACCGATCATTAATTTTCCCAAACTTCCAACTTCGAATGAGGGAATAATTTTATTTAATTCTTAAATTTAGATCACGTCATTTTAATACCCTAACGGTAGCCAAGTAAATTGCTGCTAACAAAATCAAAAGGTGATTATCTCCCTTTAACATCATAAAACACACATGTACAGTTTCCAAAAAGACAATATAATTGTGAAAAAAGGAACCAAATACAATTACAAAGCAACGTAGTGGATGCTGCAAGCAAGACCAAAATCACATTGAAAACAGGATGTAAAAATGTGACCTCAATTATTTCATATTAATTTGCAGCATAACACATATTACATAAATACATACATAGGAAGAAATAAATTTTATCTGGCCAAAGTTGGAGGGAATGGGTACTGATTACTGGTTTGTGCTTGCTACTTAACCCGCGACTTACTGGGGGGGGGGGCTAATCCCCCCCCCCCGCCCTCCCGTTATTTTGCAATAACTCCTAAACCAACACCAGTATCGTCACCAAACTTGCAGCACCTTCTCTCACATCAATTCTACACATGTTAGACAAAGGAAAAAAATAAGGTTAGGATAGGTCAACCGGGAATGACGTCAGAGTGATGTCATGTTCTTCGGTTTTTGTTGAAAAATAATTGTTTGCGGAAAACGCTGTCAAAGGTACAATGTTTGAGATAAATTAAATTGCCTTAAATCAAATTATGGACAATAGACCGGGATAGCAAACTGCAATCTCGGATTTTTGAGTTTTTTTGAAATTCAAAATTTTTAGAAATTCAAATACATTTTTGTTTTGTTTTTACAAATTAAAAAAGAAGCAGAATTATCCCAAAACCGGAATATATGTGATCGAGTGAATATGTGTACTAAATTTGAAGTCGATATCTTCAAAAATGACCGTAATCTGCAGTTTGACCTCTTGACCTCGGATGATCTTGACCTGACCTAAGGTGATAAACATCTTAGAATGATACTTAGAAGTGTCAGACACACGAATCATACCGATTTATCGACTGCTTAGGCGTTTAATATCGCAATTTTGCGCGACAATTCCACCCATCGAGACCTTTTGACACGGTCAAACATTTTGTACTTGACCTGACCTGTGACGTCATCGGTGACCCCGAGGTCAACAATATTATGTTTCCCTCGATAAATTTCCCAGGGCTATCGAATGCCGTTTGAATTTATATAATTGGTCCAGTAGTTCCGGAGATCCGAGGGGAAGGGGGGGGGGGGGGGGGGATAGCCCTCCCCCCAGTAAGTCGCGCTATGGAATATACCCCAGTAACTCGCTGGTTAAGATGGTATACAATACTTATTTTTAAGGACCTCACTTCCTCTTGTGAGCAATATCTTCAATCTTGATATAATAATGATGTGTTCTATTTAGTATTTACATTAATTGATTGAATTTGGAGCAAATTTGCTGGACATAATGTGTAAAATGTGACACAAAAGTGAATTGTTTAAGATTAGGCTGACCGAAAAGTGCCCAAAAATGTATAAGCCTGACCGACCGATTACCAAATCTGTCACAACATTTTTTTTCGGTTTCCAAAATTTCGGTAACTGATTGACACCACTAGTAAAAGTTGCTTAGATTTTATATTATCTCAGGAAATGTGTCAAATTTGGCCCGATTTCAGGTGGCTTGGGGGTCAATGCCCCGTGTCCCCCCCCCACACACACACTGGATCCGCCCCTGTGAACGTTAGATACGGCCCAGGCTGTCTATCATCTGGGACCACTTTGGAAAGGATCTGGCAACAAATTCGGGACGTTATGCGGTACCCCGTCCTTTGACCTCAAATTTTACCTCTAAGGTCAAAGGTCACGGGTCAGGTCACGGTGACGGACGCTAGATATGGGCCCTGTCTATCATCTGGAATCACTTTTAAAAGGATCCGGCAATAAATTCGGGACGTTATGCGGTACCCCGTCCTTTGACCTCCAAGGTCAAAGGTCACGGGTCAGGTCACGGTGACGGACGTTTGATGTGGACCTGTCTATCATCTGGGATCACTTGTGGAAGGATCCGGCAATAAATTCGGGACGTTACGCGGTACCCTGTCCTTTGACAGAATTGACCTTGGGCCGAGGTTTGGGCCAAATCTGAATCCGTCGCTGAATAAGTCGCTGAATATGTTGCTAACCTCACGGACGTTCTTGTTCTGGTTCATCTGGTATGTTGTCAAGTTTGAAGAGCGTTTGGAGTGATGTTTCCGAAAATATAAGTCTATTTGGCCATCTGAACAAACGTATCCGATCGGCGAGGAAGGGATAATTACGACAGTTTAGTAATTATAATTACGACAGCTTCAAAGGCAAGTGAATATTCAGCAGCTGTAGTTCTGGTCTACGCGTCAGGCGATTTGAAGATCTCCAGAACGGAGGCGTGAAGTTCGCAGTGGTAGTAGAAATACTTGGTTGAGATATGGTCGTTTCCACTACGGCCATGGGTATTTTGCCATGCTAAATATCCCACTAAATATCCTATGTGTAAATCAGTTGTCCGATGTATATACGCATTACGCACCTGTGCCTACGCTTCTGTGTGGGGTTGTGAATTAAATGTTATTTTTTCAACTATAAAGCTCGAACCTGTCGAACTGATACCAGTGATTAAAGAACGAGAAATCGCTCAAATGGGGGGGGGGGACCAGATGGGATTACTTCTTTTAATAAAAAAACAGTTGCAAACAAATGGGACATAGCCATCTGCCATCCGGCCCCCACCGCATACGCCTATTGATTGTTATTGTGGGTTTGTGAAATCAAAGTTTTCTACGAAATTTAAAGCCCGAACCAATGCGAGTGATTGAATAGGGAAAATCGCTAAAAAGTAGGGAGAGCAGTTAATATAACAGTCTAACAGTTGGCCGCAGTCTAAAAAGTGGGGCCTTGTTCCCCTAACCCCAGTTTCTACAACTATGAGCTTTAATATTGTGGGTTGCAAAATTATGTGTAATCATAACAACTTTAAGGCACCCATACCGAATCAACATCAGCGGTGTAAGAGGGAGCAATCGCTCAAAACTGGAGGATGTCCAGTTAACATTGTTGGCTCCCTCGACCTAAAACGCTGGGCCCTGGCCTCCCCGGGCCCCTGGCTCTTAGGTATGCTTATGGCATTGCGGGGTTATGAATTCATCGTTATTCTCCCAACTTTAAAGCATTTATCTCGAACAAGTATCAGTATCAGTGATCGAAGAGGGTGAGATCGCTCAAAAATAAGGGGCCAGTTATCATTGTTGGACCCCCAGGCTAAGAAGTGGTGCATATGGCCCTGACTCCCCTTCCCTACGCCTATGATTGTGAGACTGTGAATCAAAACATATTCTCCCAGCTTTAAGGCATTCATCTCGAACCAATATCAGTGATCCAAGATGTTGAAATCGCTCAAAGGTGAGGGGGCCAGTTATCATTGTTTGGGGTCCCTGCAGGCTAAAAAGTGGGGCATTTGGCCCCTGCCCCTTCCCTATGCGAGGTCGTGAATTAATAGTTATTCTCCCAGCTTCTAGGTATTCATCTCAAACCAATAGCAGGGATCGGTGAGGGATAGATCGTTCAAAAGTGAGGGGGCAAGGTATCATTGTTGGCCCCCAGCCTAAAAGTGGGGGACCATGATCCCCCAGTCCCCGTTCCTAGCCTATGATTGTGAAGTTGTGAATTTGTTATTATTCTGCCAACTTAAAAGACATTGATATTGAACCAATATCAGTGATTGAAGAATTATGCATCGCTCAAAAGTAGGGAACAGTTAATATTGTTGCACCCCCACCCTAAAAAGCGTGGCCTTGGCCTCCCCCGCCCCCGTTTTTTTTACACTTTTGGGTTATGGTATTGCGGGGTTGTAAATTCATCATTATTATTTTTTTCAAATTTAAAGCATTCATATCGAACAAATATTAGTGATCGGAGGAGGAGAAATCGTTCAGAAGTGGGGTGGGGGGGGGGGGGGGCAGCAGTTAATATTGCTGCCCCCAGCCTGAAAAGTAGGGGGCCATGCCCCCCCCCCCCCGTTCCTACGCCTATATGAGTGTGCCGAGCAAGAACCACCTTGGCGGAGTCCAGACTCGCTAACGTGGTCTCCGACCTCTAAACTTCTCAAGCCTCGTCGTTTCCGCTCTCGTTAGTCTCTAGCTTCTCAGAAGCCGCATTTCATGATTCTCACAAGCTGTTCTCGTTAGACCGACTCAGTCAAAGCCAGGTAGTGAGACAGACTGAGCTAGTCGTGGATCGTCAGCCCGTTCCATCCATTCGTCCGAGGCCGTTCCAGCCAGTCCATGGCCGTTCCAGCCAGTCCATAGCCGTTCCAGCCAGTCCATGGCCGTTCCAGCCAGTCCAGGGTAGTTACAGCCAGTCCAGGGTAGTTACAGCCAGTCATGGGCCGTTCCAGCCAGTCATGGGCAGTTCCAGCCAGTCATGGGCAGTTCCAGCCAGTCATGGGCCGTTCCAGCCAGTCATGGGCCGTTCCAGCCAGTCATGGGCAGTTCCAGCCAGTCATGGGCAGTTACAGCCAGTCCATGGCCGTTCCAGCCCAGTCCAGGGTAGTTACAGCCAGTCATGGGCAGTTCCAGCCAGTCATGGGCCGTTCCAGCCAGTCATGAGCCGTTCCAGCCAGTAATGGGCAGTTCCAGCCAGTCCATGGCCGTTCCAGCCAGTCCAGGGTAGTTACAGCCAGTCATGGGCAGTTCCAGCCAGTCATGGGCAGTTCCAGCCAGTCCATGGCCGTTCCAGCCAGTCATGGGTAGTTACAGCCAGTCATGGGCAGTTCCAGCCAGTCATGGGCCGTTCCAGTCAGTCATGGGCAGTTCCAGCCAGTCCATGGCCGTTCCAGCCAGTCCAGGGTAGTTACAGCCAGTCATGGGCAGTTCCAGCCAGTCATGGGCCGTTCCAGCCAGTCATGGGCCGTTCCAGCCAGTCATGGGCAGTTCCAGCCAGTCATGGGCAGTTTCAGCCAGTCCAGGGTAGTTACAGCCAGTCCAGGGCAGTTCCAGCCAGTCATGGGCAGTTCCAGCCAGTCATGGGCAGTTCCAGCCAGTCATGGGCAGTTCCAGCCAGTCCATGGCCGTTCCAGCCAGTCCAGGGTAGTTACAGCCAGTCATGGGCAGTTCCAGCCAGTCATGGGCAGTTCCAGCCAGTCCAGGGTAGTTCCAGTCAGTCATGGGCAGTTCCAGCCAGTCATGGGCAGTTCCAGCCAGTCATGGGCCGTTCCAGCCAGTCCAGGGTAGTTACAGCCAGTCCAGGGTAGTTACAGCCAGTCCAGGGTAGTTACAGCCAGTCATGGACAGTTCCAGCCAGTCATGGGCAGTTCCAGCCAGTCCAGGGCAGTTCCAGCCAGTCCAGGGAAGTTCCAGCCAGTCATGGGCAGTTCCAGCCAGTCCAGGGCAGTTCCAGCCAGTCCAGGGCAGTTCCAGCCAGTCATGGGCAGTTCCAGCCAGTCATGGGCAGTTCCAGCCAGTCCATGGCCGTTCCAGCCAGTCCAGGGTAGTTACAGCCAGTCATGGGCAGTTACAGCCAGTCATGGGCAGTTCCAGCCAGCCATGGGCCGTTCCAGCCAGTCATGGGCAGTTCCAGCCAGTCATGGGCCGTTCCAGCCAGTCATGGGCCGTTCCAGCCAGTCCATGGCCGTTCCAGCCAGTCCAGGGTAGTTACAGCCAGTCATGGGCAGTTCCAGCCAGTCCATGGCCGTTCCAGCCAGTCCAGGGTAGTTACAGCCAGTCATGGGCAGTTCCAGCCAGTCATGGGCCGTTCCAGCCAGTCCATGGCCGTTCCAGCCAGTCATGGGCAGTTCCAGCCAGTCCATAGCCGTTCCAGCCAGTCCAGGGTAGTTACAGCCAGTCATGGGCAGTTCCAGCCAGTCATGGGCCGTTCCAGCCAGTCCAGGGCAGTTCCAGCCAGTCATGGGCAGTTCCAGCCAGTCCAGGGCAGTTCCAGCCAGTCATGGGCAGTTCCAGCCAGTCCAGGGTAGTTACAGCCAGTCATGGGCCGTTCCAGCCAGTCATGGGCCGTTCCAGCCAGTCATGGGCCGTTCCAGCCAGTCATGGGCAGTTCCAGCCAGTCCAGGGCAGTTCCAGCCAGTCCAGGGCCGTTCCAGCCAGTCCAGGGCAGTTCCAGCCAGTCCAGGGCAGTTCCAGCCAGTCCAGGGTAGTTACAGCCAGTCATGGGCCGTTCCAGCCAGTCATGGGCCGTTCCAGCCAGTCCAGGGCAGTTCCAGCCAGTCCAGGGTAGTTACAGCCAGTCATGGGCCGTTACAGCCAGTCCATGGCCGTTCCAGCCAGTCCAGGGCAGTTCCAGCCAGTCATGGGCCGTTCCAGCCAGTCCAGGGCAGTTCCAGCCAGTCCAGGGCAGTTGCAGCCAGTCCAGGGTAGTTACAGCCAGTCATGGGCCGTTCCAGCCAGTCATGGGCCGTTCCAGCCAGTCATGGGCCGTTCCAGCCAGTCATGGGCAGTTCCAGCCAGTCATGGGCCGTTCCAGCCAGTCATGGGCAGTTCCAGCCAGTCATGGGCATTTCCAGCCAGTCATGGGCAGTTCCAGCCAGTCATGGGCCGTTCCAGCCAGTCATGGGCAGTTCCAGCCAGTCATGGGCAGTTCCAGCCAGTCCAGGGCAGTTCCAGCCAGTCCATGGCAGTTCCAGCCAGTCCAGGGTAGTTACAGCCAGTCATGGGCAGTTCCAGCCAGTCATGGGCAGTTCCAGCCAGTCCATGGCCGTTCCAGCCAGTCATGGGCAGTTCCAGCCAGTCCATGGCCGTTCCAGCCAGTCCAGGGTAGTTCCAGCCAGTCCAGGGCAGTTCCAGCCAGTCATGGGCAGTTCCAGCCAGTCATGGGCAGTTCCAGCCAGTCCATGGCCGTTCCAGCCAGTCCAGGGTAGTTCCAGCCAGTCATGGGCAGTTCCAGCCAGTCATGGGCAGTTCCAGCCAGTCATGGGCAGTTCCAGCCAGTCCAGGGTAGTTACAGCCAGTCATGGGCCGTTCCAGCCAGTCCAGGGTAGTTACAGCCAGTCATGGGCAGTTCCAGCCAGTCATGGGCAGTTCCAGCCAGTCATGGGCAGTTCCAGCCAGTCCAGGGTAGTTACAGCCAGTCATGGGCCGTTCCAGCCAGTCCAGGGTAGTTACAGCCAGTCATTGGCAGTTCCAGTCAGTCATGGGCAGTTCCAGCCAGTCATGGGCAGTTCCAGCCAGTCCAGGGTAGTTACAGCCAGTCATGGGCAGTTCCAGCCAGTCATGGGCAGTTACAGCCAGTCATGGGCAGTTCCAGCCAGTCATGGGCAGTTCCAGCCAGTCCAGGGCAGTTCCAGCCAGTCCAGGGCAGTTCCAGCCAGTCATGGGCAGTTCCAGCCAGTCCAGGGTAGTTACAGCCAGTCATGGGCCGTTCCGGCCAGTCCAGGGTAGTTACAGCCAGTCATGGGCAGTTCCAGCCAGTCATGGGCAGTTCCAGCCAGTCATGGGCAGTTCCAGCCAGTCCAGGGCAGTTCCAGCCAGTCCAGGGCAGTTCCAGCCAGTCATGGGCCGTCCCAGCCAGTCATGGGCAGTTCCAGCCAGTCATGGGCAGTTCCAGCCAGTCCAGGGTAGTTACAGCCAGTCATGGGCCGTTCCAGCCAGTCATGGGCAGTTCCAGCCAGTCCAGGGTAGTTACAGCCAGTCATGGGCAGTTCCAGCCAGTCATGGGCAGTTCCAGCCAGTCATGGGCAGTTCCAGCCAGTCCAGGGTAGTTACAGCCAGTCATGGGCCGTTCCAGCCAGTCATGGGCAGTTCCAGCCAGTCCAGGGTAGTTACAGCCAGTCATGGGCAGTTCCAGCCAGTCATGGGCAGTTACAGCCAGTCATGGGCAGTTCCAGCCAGTCCAGGGCAGCTACAGCCAGTCCAGGGTAGTTACAGCCAGTCCAGGGCAGTTCCAGCCAGTCATGGGCCGTCCCAGCCAGTCATGGGCCGTCCCAGCCAGTCCAGGGCAGTTCCAGCCAGTCCAGGGTAGTTACAGCCAGTCCAGGGTAGTTACAGCCAGTCATGGGCCGTCCCAGCCAGTCATGGGCCGTTCCAGCCAGTCATGGGCAGTTCCAGCCAGTCATGGGCCGTTCCAGCCAGTCATGGGCAGTTCCAGCCAGTCGTTCAGGACCGTTCCTGGCAGCACTATACAGTACAGTTTACAGCACCCAACTACTTGGTGGAATGTGATTAGCGTAGGCTTACTCCTTCGTACATATGTTAGTGAATTGTAAGTAATACTGCTGATGTTTACTTATCTCGAGTAAGTGCTGCTGAAATCAGTGGAGCTATACAAATGAAAGCCAGTCCTAAGATGTATACGCCGATGCAGCTCAAATCGTTGATGGTTGCCGTTTGTCACAGAACTTATTTCCCAGTCTATTTCCCATAGCACACCAGTCTGCTGCCTTATCTTCCTATTTGTCACACGAATGGGCACAGCACGAGCACCAGGAACGCTGGGGCATTCTATGAACCACTGCACTGCAAGCTGCAGTCTGCAAGAGACTACAGAGCGCAACTAAATAACAGAAGAGTTGATAGTTCACTAGACATACGGAGTGAACCGCATCAGGACATCTAAAGACAACTGTTGAGAAATAACCCATCCCTATCAGACTTCAGAGTTCAGATCTCTTAGATATCATCCCACACACTAACACTCCAGTCCCTACTCTGTGTCCCCCCTCCCTAGTCCCCCCCCCCCTCCCACACACAATCAGCAGCCACACAGCTGGCTGGTGGCCCGAACCTGTTGCTATCGACTGTGCGCGCCCCAGCAGACCTGTTGAATGTTGATGTCGACTGTTTGACTGTGAGCGCGTGTGGGAGGAGGGCTGAACCGGCGAAACTGCTGAAGCAGTGGCGGATCCAGGGGGGGGGGGGGGGGGGTCACGGGGGTCATGGCCCACCTTGAGCCATGGGGGCAGGCACCACCGCGCCGTGGGGGCACCACCACGCCTTGGGAGCACCACCGCGCCGGGGCACCACCGCGCCGGGGCACCACCGCGTCGGGGCACCAGGGGCACCACCAAAATAAAAAAAAAAATCCGCGGCGCTACGCGGCGCAAATCATTCAGTGTTCTTTGAACCAAGGGCACCACCGCGCCGGTGAACTAAGGGCACTGCCGCGCCGGTGAACCAAGGGCACCATCGTGACGGTAGGCGGCACTGTGGGGCGAGGGGAGACACCGGGACACTGTGCCTCCTCGAATCCTAGAGGGAGAACAATGGTCTGGTGCCGCCATGAAATCACAAGCATTGGTCGCTGGCAAAACAAAATCGCGAAATGATGCTAAATTAAAATTGCTACATTATGCCAAAAAATGTCCCTTCATTCCTCCCGTCCCTTGGGCTATGAAGGGACACCAACGTGAATTTATACCTGAGGCAACAACGTATCGGACTCGAGGGCCCCGAGGGCCCCTTGGGCTGATACATATAGATTATAGAACCTTTCGATTGTTTTTAGGGCCTAATTATCCAGAAAAAAAACAAAATAAAGCCAAAAAATCCGCGCCGCTACGCGGCGCAAATCAATCAGTTCTTTTCCAGTACAAAAGGGTATAATATAGACTGTACACACTGGCGACCGCAGGAGGGGGAGGATATGGGGGTCATGGCCCGCCTTTGGCCTTAAATGGGGGGGGGGGGGGGGACAACATATCTTTTGACACCACCTCTTGCTCCAGACATATTTCCTCGTTTTTACCCTGCGTGCTGGTTCCAATAGCAAAAATTAGTTCTCCAACCCGCTTAAAACCGCAATAATAGTTGATCGCATGCATAAGATTTACTGCTTGTAATAACGGCTTCCAACCACAGCACCCCACCCAGGTCACGAACCTCGACTTCCCTCTTGGTCATTTCTTCATCAGCCGTCTGGGGCCGCCCTTGACTGTACAAATAACATTTCAAATGATAGAAAGGGTACGACTGATATTGCAAATACCTACAGCCAACGTTGTCAATACATACAAAATGCTGAAATAGGGGCACCCTCAAAATATAGCGGAACAAATCCGTTGAGTTTTCAGATTTCGGTATAGGTAGGGCACCACTGCAATTGATGACCCCCTCCCCCCCCCCCCCCCTTGAAGATTGTCTGGATCTGCCCCTGTGCTGAAGAGCCCAAACGATGGAGTGGTCAGCGGTCGGCGGTCGGTGGTCAGCGGTCGGTGTGGAGGCTGAGTGCCACCCTCCGGAAGGATCAAAGCCACTCGGGGCCGGCCGTCCCCGAGTGGCTTTCCCCCTCCCCCTCCCCCCCCCCCCTCCTCCACCAGGTCAGCACTGGAGTGGAGCCCCTCAACTGTCTCCGCACCCAGACAGGCACTGGAGCCGAGCTCCTCAGACACCTCCTCCCCCCGACCAGCAATGGGGTCGAGCTCCTCAGCCCCCCCCGACCAGCAATGGGGTCGAGCTCCTCAGCCCCCCCCCCCCGACCAGCAATGGGGTCGAGCTCCTCAGCCCCCCCCCCCACCGACCAGCAATGGAGTCGAGCTCCTCAGCCCCCCCCCCCCGCCCCGACCATCAATGGGGTCGAGCTCCTCAGCCCCCCCCCCGCGACCAGCAATGGGGTCGAGCTCCTCAGACACCTCCTGCCCCCCCCCCCCCCCGACCAACAATGGGGTCGAGCTCCTCAGCCCCTCCCCCCCCCCCCCCCGACCAGCAATGGGGTCGAGCTCCTCAGCCGCCCCTCCCCCCCCCCCGACCAGCAATGGGGTCGAGCTCCTCAGACACCTCCCCCCCCCCCCGACCAGCAATGGGGTCGAGCTCCTCAGCCCCTCCCCCCCCCCCCGACCAACAATGGGGTTGAGCTCCTCAGCCCCTCCCCCCGACCAGCAATGGGGTCGAGCTCATCAGCCCCCCTACCAGCAATGGGGTCGAGCTCCTCAGACACCTCCCCCCCCCCCGACCAACAATGGGGTCGAGCTCCTCAGTCCCCCCCCCCCCCCGACCAACAATGGGGTCGAGCTCCTCAGTCCCCCCCCCTACCAGCAATGGGGTCGAGCTCCTCAGTCCCCCCCCCCCCGACCAACAATGGGGTCGAGCTCCTCAGCCCCTCCCCCTACCAGCAATGGGGTCGAGCTCCTCAGCCCCCCCCCCCGACCAGCAATGGGGTCGAGCTCATCAGCCCCCTACCAGCAATGGGGTCGAGCTCTTCAGACACCTCCCCCCCCCCCCCCGACCAACAATGGGGTCGAGCTCCTCAGCCCCTCCCTCCTACCAGCAATGGGGTCGAGCTCCTCAGCCCCCCCCCCCCCCCCCCGCGACCAGCAATGGGGTCGAGCTGCCGGCGGCGGCCGCTACCAGTGCCTCATGGGAGTGAGACTAACGGCCAGGCCCGACCTGGACTTTCCGAGAGGGCCGCTAAAAATCATACAAATGTCGCTGCTTTTGCTATAGATTAGAAATGACAAAATACTGGAAGATTCGATGCTTCGGTGGAGAAGGGTCTGAGAACAAAGCAAGCAAAAATCAGCAAGCAAAAAGTTAGAGGACGTATTGAGATATTAGAGACGTATTGAGATGATTCAATATCCGGCAAGATGACCTCTACAGGATATAATCATGCCCTCATCAGTACAAACAAGTCAAATTTTTCAGCTGACCTAACCTGGTCAACATGAACATGATTAGAAGTGCCTTGACGAGACAAACACGATGGCGTCAAACGTATTGCTTTATCTTTATTAGGTAAAAAGTTATTTGCGAAACCCCGTTTTACCAAACAATAACCTTTTTGACATTTGATGACCTCTGGAGCTTAAACTATTGACCTGAGCTCAAATCTGAGGACACTTAGGCGATTGCATTTTTCAAGAACTTTCGATTGCTTTTCCCGTTTGTTGCTAGCTATCATAGTTCCCGAAATGTGTGGGAGTGCTCGAAGCGAAGTCCTAAAACTGGAACATCTGACCTTTGATGACCTCTGGTGACCTCAATTTTGACCTGAACTGAAAAGACCGATATATTTTCGATAGAGCTTGCCTCGAGCTATCTAACACTACCGTTTTCCGCTTGTCGCTATGTTGCGTGGTTTTCGAGATCATGGGGGGAATCCCCCCCTCTCCCCTCCAGGGCGTTTAATTATCAAAGGCTATCCAGGGCGCGTGTTAAAATAAAACAAACAGAGTTAAGGGCAACAGTCTGCTTTGGCATACAATCCCTCTAAATCCAAGACGATCATGTATGTCGAAAAAGGAAAACACATCGTTGTTGAACATTCGTCAAATAAATCTAGCGAAGTTATCATCTTTGCATTCATTGTGGCGCACAAACGCTACATAACGTAGTTACTAATCATGTTCTAGTATGTTAGGCTTTTCGTATAATTTCTAAAGCACAATATTACTGGGATCGGCCGTTATTCACAGTCAGGTAGCAGACTGGACAAAAGTCGGCCGGGGGCCATGCGACTGCTGTCGTCAAATGTCATTGAGTGTAGAAAATTGCTTTTGGCAGGTGTTGTGTGATGTTTGTAAAGACCAGTTGATTGGATTTTGTACTGACCAAACCGGCATTCAGCCAAAGTAAGCTAGTTATAGCTCGTTGTGGCAGCAGTCAGCGAGCTAAACGGTGAGCACCCACACTGCAGCACATAGTCCGTTAGCACCACCACCGTCAAGCGACAGTGATTGATCACGATTTCCCGGGAGATTTTAGCACACAGGGGACCGAATGGTGGTCAGTGCGTTTTTGCGTTGATTTTTTGTTTGAATGTCATGGTTACGCCTGTGTGCGAACGCTCCATATGTGAATACAGATTATCAGCACGGTAGCTATGTCAACTCAACTGTTGACGATTCACTTCCAGGAATTATACTTATCTCTCGATTTGTGTGTGATAAGTAACCTATCAGCATCACAATTGAAATTCCCTTCAGGAGCCGGGGTCGATCTTGATTGAAGTTCCCTTCAGGAGCCGGGGATCTTGATTGAGTGCCTCGGATCAGCTCACCAGCGGTCTCAGTTGAAGTTCCCTTCAGGAGCCGGCGATCTTGATTGAGTGGCTCGGATCAGCTCACCAGCGGTCTCAGTTGAAGTTCCCTTCAGGAGCCGGGGGTCTTGATTGAGTGGCTCGGATCAGCTCACCAGCGGTCTCAGTTGAAGTTCCCTTCAGGAGCCGGGGATCTTGATTGAGTGGCTCGGATCAGCTCACCAGCGGTCTCAGTTGAAGTTCCCTTCAGGAGCCGGGGGTCTTGATTGAGTGGCTCGGATCAGCTCACCAGCGGTCTCAGTTGAAGTTCCCTTCAGGAGCCGGGGATCTTGATTGAGTGGCTCGGATCAGCTCGCCAGCGGTCTCAGTTGAAGTTCCCTTCAGGAGCCGGGGGTCTTGATTGAGTGGCTCGGATCAGCTCGCCAGCGGTCTCAGTTGCGGTAGCTTTTATTCTGGCACGATTAGGAGCGACATTTTATTACGATTTACGATTTACATCAGGGCCTCTTCTAACATGTTAACTGGGGGAGGGGGGCTGCGTCCCCCCCCCCGTGACGCCGCCAGCCTCACCAGTCGAGGCAAAATCGCGTCACTAGGGGGGGGGGGGGGCACCTATTTGTCATCGGATGTATATAAAAAACGACATCGGTGGAGTAAATGAAGGCAACAATTTTAATACACGCAAATTTAATCATGAGAGCGAAAAAATCAGTTAAAAAAACTCAGATAATAATTTTATGGCAAATATCGCTTCAGCTTCGGCTCAGAAAAGACGATTTTGACCAGTGTCTGGACAATGAACAAGTGCTATTTGGTGTCAATCGGCACAGTGGAAGGATAAGTTTGTTTCCTTTGCCAGGGACCGGGGTTCAAATCCTTCGACGGACCTCTGAAAAGTCGACCCGAGCCCCGATACCCCTCGGAACAGGGTGAGAGTTCCAATTATTGCCTTGGTTCCAAGAGAATGTAGTGCTTGGTCCACAAATGAAACCAAACCAAGGAAGTATTCTTGTATGTCACGACTGTTGAGGGCCTGAGGGGCCCTCAGCCGGTTAGAGGGCCTTGGCCTGAAGAGGCCTCTGGCAGGTCTTGATAGGATCTTAAGCTGGTCTGAAAGGGTCCACAATCAGCCTGGGGGTGCCCTCGGTCGGTCTGAGAGGGCAGGCAACCGCCCTAAGAAGGTCCTCCGCCGGTCTGAGAGGGTATTTTATACCCTCTCAGGCGGGTATGGACCCCTCCAGGCGGCCGGAGGGGTTCATTGTTCGTCTGAGTTACCCCAGACTGATCTGAGTTGACGTTTTACAGATATGAGAGGGTTTTATGCCCACCAAAGCAGCTCAGTCGATCTGAGAGGGCCCTCGATCAGTCTGATAAGCCCAAGTCAGATTTGAGAAGAACTCCTCTTAATACCTGTATACACACAAAGTCTCCTTTCGAACCCTGGCAATTATAAGGATATTTAATTTGAAATAAAAGACGATCTGATTTATGAAACATTATTAATGATGATCCGAGGGGAAACCATACAGTTTTCTAAACAAAAAATAAAACGTTCTAAGGCGAAAGAAAGGGAACTCATAACACAAATAGAATACGCTCATACACAGTACTGCGAGACTAAAACGGAAGAAAGTGCAGTCCGTCTAAAAAAATACAAGGATGAACTTGAAAATATAAGAAAACCTCAAATCGCAGGTCTCATCGTTCGATCCAGGACTAAGTGGCACGAGGAAGGAGAACGATCTTCCAAATATTTTCTTGGTCTGGAAAAAAGAAATGCTCCGTAGCTCCGTAGAACATCCGTAGCGGCACTGAAAATTGGGGAGCAGATCTTAACGCGAACAAGTTCGATACTTGAGGCATTTTCAGACAATTTAGCAAGTAAGTATAACAAACAGCACGTCCTTCCAGAATCAGCAGATGTATTTATTAGTGGGAATGTTTCGACGTCGTTAAACGAGCATGAACGTAGTATATTTGCTTGCCATTGTCATACGAAGAATTAACAGAAGCAGTACAAGGAATAAAGGAAGGCAAATAACCAGGTTCAAACGGCTATACCTCCACCTTCTTTAAGAACTTTTGGAGCAGATTGGCCCGTTTTTGTATAGAGCTTTCCATGTGATTTCTCAAACGAATCAAATGATATCGTCTCACAGAGAAGGTATAATCACGATGATACCGAAATCCGGAAAACCTCCCAATAGCATAAAAGCTTGGCGCCCTATTACACTGTTAAATACAGATTTTAAGATCATATCATTAGCAATTGCTGCTCGATTACAACGGGTAATAGGAAAACGTACTGACCAATGCCAGACAGCGTACATCAAGGGGCGATACATCGGGGAAAACACGCGATTAATATATGGCGTAATTACCAATTTATCAAAGAAAAACGGAGCTGGACTGATTATGTCAGCTGATTTTGAGGCGGCATTCGATTCCCTGTCATGGGACTTAGTCTCGAGAGTTCTAAAGTCTTATAATTTCGGATCACACTTCAGAGATTTAATTAGCATGATATACTTAAGTGATAACAACTTTTCGAGGATAATTTTGAACGGTCACTTGGGCAATAAAGTATTTATAAGATGCGAAATACGTCAGGGTAGCCTGTATCAGGCTACCTTTTTAACTTGGCAGTAAACTTCCTAGCGAACCAAATAAAGCAATCGAATATGATAACAGGCATTCGCCTATCTGAAAACCACGAAGTAAGAATAACACAATATGCGGATGATACCGTACTATTCCTAAACAATAGTATCAGTTCAATGCGAGGTGCATTATTCGAGTTAAACACGTTTTCGAATTTTTCTGGTTTGAAACTGAATATTAAAAAAACCGTCATGCCTGTCCGTTGGAGTCGATGAGCACCAATATAGTTCAGAGAACTTTGGCGTCAAATGGATGCAGCAGATCAAGATATTGGGCGTAACTTTTTAAACAAATAATGGCAAGATAACACAAACGAACATCGAGCCTAAAATAGTGCAAATAAAAAAGGAAATAGCGCAGTGGCGCAGAAGAAACCTCACCCCTTTAGGAAAAATTACTGTTATTAAGTCTTTACTAATTTCTAAACTAGTTCACTTTCTTACAGCTCTCCCAAATCCTTCACAAATAGAGTTAAAACAACTGGAACGTCTTTTCTTTTCATTTCTATGGGGAGGCAAAAGGGACCCCATAAAACGAGCCAAAGTGGTTCAGAATATTGCTGCAGGTGGACTAAGTATGGTAGACTTACAGGCATTTGTAAGAAGTTTGAAACTGTCATGGTTGAAGAGGCTGATGACATCCAACGCGGCTTGGGCAAAATCAGCTAAAAATGAATTGAAAAATATTTAAAACATTATGCAATATGGAAGTTAAAAAAATCCGGAAAATATGTCATGAAATGAACAATCCTTTTTGGCAAGACGTACTGGAGCCATTCTGGCGTTTCAGTCAAAATTACAACCGAGGCACTCCTCACATACTAACGGAAAGCCTGTGGTTCAATGAATACGCGAAATTCAAATGTACGGTTGTAAAGGATTGGCAAAAGAGAGGTATAAGGTTTCTGGGGGATTTAGTCGACGAATGTACAGGTCAAGTTAGAGAAGCGTTAAAGGCGAAATTCGGAGTGAGTATGACTGTCCTTTTTAATTTGTTATTCAAGTTTATTGAGAAGCTTACCGGATTGCGTAAAACTGCAAGCATCAAGCAAGGCACCAAAACCTATAATACCTTTAAGAATGAACCTTATTATGAACCATCCCAATTTTACACGTTTCGCATATGATACATTTGTAGAATGCAGACAAACCGAACTTACCCGATCAGACGAATGCCAGAGACAAAAATGGATAAGAGATACCGGGTGTTTCGTAGGCGACAGCTTCGTTGAAGTAGTCGAAATCACGCGTTCGACGCGAATCATAATATTTCATTACAAACTAGTCAACCGAATTCTCACGACTAACAGATTTCTGAAAATCATTAACGTCAAAGACGATGATAAGTGCACATTTTGTCAACAAGAGCCTGAAACCTTAGCGCACATGTTTTGGCATTGCACTAAAGTGCAGTCTTTCATACATTTTATGACATCGGACATAAGGGCGCGATATCAAATTAACTTGCGAATAAACATTGAAGCTTGGTTCTTTCTAACCAACTTGAGTGCAGTTGAAGCCCTTATTATCACATTGACAGAACTTGTTATTTATGAAGCACTGCACAAAGAAAGCATTCCAAACGTTATTCATTTAAGAAACAAACTAAAACACGAAGCCGAGATAAAAAATACTGTTGATTATAAAGATTGATTTAAAGATACTGTTGAAAATACTGTAGATTAGCTAACAAACTCGAGATATTTGAAAAGAAATGGGGACACATGAAGCATATTCACTTACAAGCTGGCTGACGAACAATCTAACGAATTAACCGACATGTACACACACACACACACACACACACACACACACACACACACACACACACACACACACACACACACACACACACACACACACACACACACACACACACACACACACACACACACACACACACACACACACACACACACACACACACACACACACACACACACACACACACACACACACACACACACACACACACACACACACACACACACACACACACACACACACACACACACACACACACACACACACACACACACACACACACACACACACACACACACACACACACACACACACACACACACACACACACACACACACACACACACACACACACACACACACACACACACACACCTATACGTGTGTACGGTGTAAGACGAGCACCTTGTCTGCACCGTGTATCTAGAGGACCACCTGTTGCGATTGCCTGAGGCCCGCCAGAATGCAGGCACTTAAAATGAGTGACGAATAGAGGTACTCTGACATTTGAAATTTGTCAGAATCGTTTTAGGAAAGAAATGCCATGAGGTCGGAATGTCGAGGACCTCACCGGAATCCGAGGACCGGCTGTGTGAAATACGTGTACATTTCGTGAATTATGAGGACCGACAATCAGCTGATTATTCGCCCACTGAAAGTAGATCCCCGTCACAGCAAACTGCCTATCCGACGGATGGGCAACTCGGTCCAGATTCCAGGAAGTATTGTTCGGAAAAATTCCGTTATGGGGTCAAACGGCTTGTCACAATTTTCTCTATTCTATGAACATATGCAAATGTTATATCTTGGACGTACCCAGGGCCCCTGTCACGCGCGTCGCCAGGCATTGTGAACTTACAGATACAGATATTGATTGAGGTCATCCACGTGCAGGCAGGTAGCCAAGGTGGGAGGGGGGGGGGGGGGGGCGGCGGAGGCGGCCACGCCCCCTGGAGGCCAGGAGGGCCCTTTTCGGAGCGCGAGGGCTCTTTTCGGCGCGCTGCGCGCGCCGAAAAAGGCCGACGAGACCGCGCGAAAGAGGAATTCAGATGCCCTTTAGGGCCACCAGGGCCCTCTCTGAAGGCCCTTCGACGTTCAAAAGAGCCCTGTGCATGTCAGAGGGGCCCCTGGCCAGACCGAAAGGGCCCCTGAGCGGGTCAGAGGGCCCCCTGAGCACGTCGAATGGGCCCCCTGAACACGTCGAATGGGCCCCTAGCCAGCACAGAGGGCAGGTCGAGAGGCCCTGGGCCCTGGGCAGGTCGAGAGGCCCCTGAGCATGTCAACAGGGTGACATAGCGGCCACCGCAGTCCCTTGCCAGGTCATAAGGGCCCCTGAGCAGGTTAGAGGGTCTCTGGACAGACCAGAGGGCCCCTGGGAAGTTAAAAGGGTCCCTGTGCAGGTCAGAGGGGCCCCTGACCAGACCGAAAGGGCCCCTATGTGGGTCAGAAGGGCCCCTGAACATGCCGAATGGGCCCCTAGTCAGCACGGAGGGGCCCCAGGGCAGGTCGGAGGGCCCTCGGCGCATGTCGCAAGGCGACAAAGCAGCCAGCGCAATCCCTTGCCAGGTTGAAAGGGCCCCTTAGAAAGCTAGAGGGCCCCTGGAGAGACCAGAGGGCCCCTGGAAAGTTAAAAGGGCCTCTGTGCAGATCGGAGGGGCCCCTGACCAGACCGAAAGGACCAATGGGCGGGTAAGAAGGGCCCCTGAACATGCCGAATTGACCCCTGGCCAGCACGGAGGGGCCCCAGGCTAGGTCGGAGGGCCCCTTGAGCATGTCGGCAGGGCGACAAAGCAGCCAGCGCAGGCCGACCAGAAGAGTCGCTGGGCAGATCGGGGGGGGGGGCTCCTGGGCAAGTCAGAGGGGCCCCTGGCCAGACCGAAAGGGTGCCTGGGCCGGTCAAGGGAAGACCCCTTGAACATGTCGGATGAGTTCCTAGCCAGACTGGAGGGGCCCCTGGGCAGGTGGGAGGGGCCCCTGAGCAGGGGTGGCGTATTGCGGGGGCAGGGTACCCAAAATACCCCAGTCGAAAATCCTGGGGGGCATAAAGGTAATTTTTCCCCCTCCCCAGATTTTGGCTTGCTCAATCTGGGGGGAAAATGACCCTCCCCCACCCCTCCCCAGGATTTTCAACTGGGGGGGGGATTTTTTTTTAGGTTGAGGAGAGTTTTCATTTGAGGGGGGGATTTTGGGTACCCTGCGCCCCGCAATCCGCCGCCCCTACCCCTGAGCATGTCGGTAGGGCGACAAAGCAGCCAGTGCAGTCCCTGGCCAAGTCGGAAGGACCTCTGAACAGGCCGAATGGGCCCCTTGACACACATGAGGGGCTTCTTGGAAGGTCAGAGGAGTCCCTGGTGAGACCGGAAGGGTCAAAGCACGTGGAGACCACAGATGAAGATTAAATACAAAGAGGACTTACTCCACAATACAAATATTAAAAGCGGAGCTTTCGGGTATAGTATAACACCCTTCGTCAGGGTGCTACAATATACCCGTAAGTTCCGATTTTAATTTGTCCTGTAGAGTAAGCCCTGTTTGTATTATATATATATCACCCACTCCACATCATGTCTTTTCTCTTCGCGGATCCCAGATGAGTCCCTGAACAGGTCGGGAGGGCGTTGAAAAGGTCAGAGGGGCCCTAGACGATCTGAATGGACCTTGGGCTTTTCAACAGTAAGAATACAGTTGTACAGGGAATCAAACTCAAAATTTTCGCGCCGCTCCGCGGCGCAATTTAACTACAAATTCAATTATATGCTGGTTAGGAAAAAAACTCGGCCCGTTTCTCGGCGCATTTATGTGTTATGTTGCTTCTTTCATATGTAATTGGGCAAAATAGTTCACTTTAGCACCTTTTTTACCGCACTTTTAAACGCACAATATAACAATTTTAGAGGTCCCTGCAATGCGACGCATTGATGAGAATGCATATCCAGGGCATAATACTCAAAATGTTCGCGCCGCTCTGCGGCGCCATTTGTTTAAGAGTTCCAGGTCTTAAGCATAAACAATATTCCAAGTTGGTACAGCTGATTCCAAATTGGTGTCGCTCGTTCCAAAGTTGATATGGCAGTTTGCTAACTCCAGCTCCTAAAAGTTGGTATGGCCCATGTCATACCTGTCATACTGCATTTTCCATCCTTGTAACGTGCCTTTTCATCCGTTTTTTTTTTGGGGGGGGGGGGGCTTTCAACGCTTGGAAAGGGGGCCCTTTCAACGCTCGGGAAGGGGCCCTTTCGAGGCGCCGCCCCCCCCCCCCCCCTGGACGAAATCCTGGTTACGTGCCTGTCCACGTGGCAGCGGCTGTTACGTATCAAGCCAGGTAAAGCCAAGTCAAATCAAGTATTTATCATCTCTGTGTGTGTGTGTGTGTGTGTGTGTGTAGGGGGGGGGGGGGGTCGGATGCCCTTTGAAGTCAATTTTTGTCATGCAATACCGATAGTCGTAATGTTAAAAATTCCCATAAGTGGGGGGGCGACCCCCACTAGGTAGCGACAACCCTGGAGCTTGCACATTGTCTGTTTATGTAGTAATGACGCGCACGGCCGCTGTAAAATGTGGTTGCTTGTACAGAATTGACCTCGGCTAACTTTACCATCGATCTGACCTGACGATATTGATGTTTCTAAGGGGGGGGGGGGCGAGTTATAGGTATAACGTAGCGTTCCGCTTGGGAATATCCTGAGTAGCACCTAAATAGGTAATACGAATTCGCTAAATTGCATTTTTTATTGCAAATTGCAAATCTTGGTTTTTATATCGGTAACCCCATATCACTTCAACTCTGGGGACTCCCCATTATAAGGCAATGGGCACTTAAATTTGCCTCTATTGCCTCAATTGACTCAATTTCAATTTCAAGTTGCCAAAGGTTTCAAATGCCTCATTTTGACATGTTTGGCATGAAACTGATACTCAAGATGTTCCCATCAGCGATTCTTGCCAATTCAGGTGAAATAATTAGGTACTCCGTGGGCCTTGCAGGGCCACCTGTGATCATCTGTGGTCATCAGCACTAATTTGCCCCTAACCCTCGACAGAATGGAGCCTTCAAATGTCATCATTGGATTTCTGGCGACAATGCCCGTGAGATGATATGCAACATACCCCATTTAGGTTATTTGGTGACCTTGACCTGAGGTCAGTTTTTATTAAAGTTGAAAGAATAATGTCGGACTCAAATGTCAAGATGACATTTGAATTCAAATGTCAAGATGGTCACCTCTATGGGGTTGCTGTGCATAACTTACGCAAATCTGTTTTTGTATTACGACTTACTTTCTATGGGCCAACCGGGACGGTAACCCGCACTTGTCCCCGGTCCGGGATGGATCGTGGCGACGTCCCGGTTGGCCAGGCGGGCTGCCCCGAAATAATAGGACATTGCAAGCAAGTGCTTTCAACTTACTCCTTGCCAACTAAGCTTCATTATAAAAACAAAAATCACAGGAATTACCTTCCTAATATCTGAATCCAGTATCCCGATAAATCATGTGCTGTGGCGCGGTGGTCAGTAGATAGCTACAACTAGCGTTTCGCGAGCAAAGGGATAGGTGCTCTGATTTAAGCGTAAGCTTATGGACCAATCCTTTTGTTTTGATGGTAACGTGCACCAATGTGTCCGTCCTGAATTTCACCTATTGTCAAGGCAAATAAATGTATGATGATGATGATGGTGATATTAATAGATCCAAATTTGTTAAATATCATGGAGGATCCTGGTCAGTCGAAAGGAATGATTTTGAATGGGGAAAGAGAGAATTTCCCCTTTCTTCATGCAATACAATTTTAACAAATACCACTTCCCCTCTCATTTTTTTTTAGTATCCCTGATCCTGGATTTTCTTAGAGCTCTATCTGAAGAGCTTGCCAAATTATAGGTCAAATTTTGGATACCTAATGCCAACATTCTTGATCGATCAAGTATTGTTTCCAAAGTTTAGTGAAATGTATTTGCTGGATCTTGTTATCTTTTCCAGGTATCTTGGCACAATCTCTTTATCTCTTATCACATATAAAATTAAATGAACACAATTATGTTTAAATATTCAATACTGGCATAAAAACTGTGCCAATGTAAAATCATGTTGGATTCTGAAAAATAACATACAATTTGTGGCATACCCAGACCAAAATAGCCACAGCATCATGCATCTGTAGTTCTTGTGGTAAAATATTCAATACTGGCGAAAATACTGTGTCATGTAAAATCATGTTGGATAAAATTATTGCTCTCATATGGTCAGAACCAAAAATAATAATGGTGTTTTCTATCTAATTTGTGGAATATTGAATGATGCTTTGATTCTATTACCTACTTCAAATACGCAAAACATCAATTGTCCAAACTATTTTGCAGCACCCATGGAATCAGCAAGTGATGTCATCATGGATGAATATGGAAACATTATTCTTGCATCCTTATAACAATAGGTACAACAAATATCAGTAGATGATGCAACGTTGCATGGTTCTCAGGGCCTGTTTTAAAGGAAAAACCACTGGGGGGGGGGCAAAAAGGTACCCCCATTTTTGAGGATATCTTTTTGTGGCAAAAAGGTAGCCCCCATTTTTTCCCTCCGCGAATTTGCGACGGTCACCTTATTTTGGTATTCGAGCTTACGAAATTCACTTTTCGAATTCACAAAGGAAAAAATTGAGGACATTTTTCCGAGAACAAAATATTTCTGGGGTTCAAAAACCCCCAAAAATAACAAATTCTAGATGGCCATTTGGAAGAGAATGACATTTCTTTTCTTTTGACGTTTTGTATTTGCAATTTGCTTTGAAACTCTATTACAAAAATCAAACATTTATTGTTCTTCCACCAAAAATGGAATAACATGACGTCATTAAAACATTATTATCTTCCCAAGTACTTGATTAATTTCATTGAAATTTGGTGAGAAGACGTATAATTGATGTAGTATAAGGTACTATAGGTTTCACGTTGATATTTATTAGAGTTTTATAGTTATTGAGAAAATCCGGTAGGTGGCAGATTCTGCCCCCCCCCCCCCCCCCCCTCCCCCCAGCGGGGCGAGTGTCACCGGGACTGCTTGAATTGCATCAGGTGCGCTGTTTTGTCTCTCATTGAAAGCAAGGGATACATCAAAACTAAAATTAAATCACTTAAGAGAAACACTTTCGTTTTCATGAAGTTTTCTCCTAAGATCATTGTTTTTCACGTTCAGTGCCGGGAACGCGCGGGGGGGCATACTTGTATTGCATGCCCCCCCCCCCCCCCCCCCTCCCCCAGATTCCTGTGGGGGAGGGCATTTTCCCCTGATGTCCGCCTCCTGGATCCGACAGTGGGGGCGGATACCCTCCCCCCTTAGGTTTTTTTTGGAACTAGCGGAAAACGACGCCATTTCGCGCTGCCATTTTTGTTACAACTGCTTGCCTATCAATTGCCCAAATCCTGTTAATTTGTTTACCTTGGGTCTCCTCAGGTCAAGTTGCTAAGTCAAGTCTAGTGATCTCACCTCCAAAAAGTGTAAGGTCGTGCCGCAGCCACATTGTTTGACTGATCATTTAGATACTCACAGGATTTAACCAGGTCATACACACCTACAATTCTGCTATTTCGGATGATTTTTATATCAGTGACCTAAAGTGAAGTATATTTTGTGACCTCCCAATTATAAGTCATTGGGGAAACATGAAAATGTATATAAATCCACAGGAAATTGCTAAATTTTCCCAATGTTCACCAGTCCCACATCTTTTGCAATCTACGGTTTTACGGATCTACGTGGCGGATCTACGGTTAGGCCAAATGGGCAATTGCCCCCCCCCCCCCAACCGCCTGAAATCGGCGCAAGATCGACACATGTCCTGATATAGAAAACAATCTCAAAGCAACTTTTACTAAGGAAAGTTAGCTTTAACACGCGCCCTGGAGGGCCTCTGATAATTACACGCCCTGGAGGGGGGGGCGGATTTCGCCCCCCCCCCCCCTATGATCTCGAAAACCACGCAACGTAGCAACAATCGGGAAACGACGTTAGATAGCTGGAGACAAGCTCTTTCGAAAGTATTTCGTTATTTTTTTTTAAGGTCAATATTGAGGTCACCAGAGGTCATCAAGGGTCAGATTTTCAAGTTTTCAAGACTTCGGTTCCAACACCCCCAAATATATCGGGAACTATGATAGTTAGCAGCAAACGGAAAAAGCAATAGAAAGTCATTGAAAAATGCAATCGACATAGCTGTCCTCAGATTTGAGCTCAGGTCAATAGTTTAGGCTCCAGAGGTCATTGAATGTCAAAAAGGTGATTTTGTTTTCAAAACTGTTTTCCCCAAATAACCTTTTACCTAATTAAGATAAAGCAATAATGTTTACGCCATCGCGTGTGTCTTGTCAAGGCGCTTCGAATCATATTCATGGTGACCGGGTTAGGTCAACTGAGAAATCTGACCTCAGGTCAAGGTCAAGTGGTGACCCAAGTTGGTCATGTTGCATATTGGGAGACGTGTCTCGACGAGACAAACATATTGGTACCGATTTCTCTTCTCTATCTTCATTATGTCGATAGTTATTGATAAAACCGTGTTGGCGGTCACAAAAGTGACCTGACCTTAGGTCACTGATATTAGAAATCCGAGACTAACAAATTGTTCGTATCTATGAGCTTATGAAGTCCTGCAAGATTGAAACCGATCGGCGTAAAACTGTGGCTGTGGTACTACTGCAAACGTTTTGGAGTTGAGGTAATCACGTGACCTGGTCTGGTGACCTGACCTGAGATGACCTGAGGCCAAGAATTTTACATAATGCGGGAAGTTCATTTCTAAACAGGTATTCAAAAAACGGCGGTGCTGCACGCCGCCGTT
>JAXIVJ010013284.1:0-37683 GCA_036785665.1 Chirona hameri | reverse complement strand
ATATATATATATATATATATGTCAACAACAAAAATAAAAATATTTCACACATGGTGTTTGTTTTCAGAAACCCGATGCCAGAATGCCTTTCAAGGCCGGTTACGAGGAAGATGGGTTTCTGCAGGCACTAGGTGTGTCTCCAGAAGATCTAGAGCCACTGGCCAACAACTGCACTCAGGTACCTATGACTCGCCAACTAATATCTTTGTAGGCCTACTCAGCACTTACCCACACCTTATACATAATTATATGGCTTCAATCCACTCATGACCCACCTTCAGCCACCTTCCTTCAGCAGCGCAATTGTGTATACCAAACGCTGCTGGTCTGCTTTTGAACGACAAACCCTGACGACTGGCATGACCTTGTCATGTCGTGTATTTACCATACACATACGAAATTATATTCATAATCTGGTATGCTTGCTTTCTGCTGTTTCCGCTTTGGGTTTAGGTTAAAATGGCTGACTTGCTTTTCTCCGAAGAAATCAAACGGCGCCCCCATCCGCTACAGTGCGCCTCAGATGTGCCTCAGAGGTGCTGTAGGCAATCCTCTCAGCGCGACCGGTTAAAGGGAATATGCACCTTGAAAGTTGTCTTGAAATTTGGCTATATGGGGTATTTCGAGCTGAAAAAAAGAATATGGCATTTGTTTGGACGATAGATGGATATCCGTCTAAAACATGGGCATGTTTCCCTTTTCTCCTTCATGGCTATATCAAAACTTCATGACAATTATAACGTCATGCATATGGTAGATTGGATATGGAAACGATTGCCCACAATAACGACGGACTTTAGGCATATTCACGCAGACTGCTTGTAGCGTAAACAACCGTTGTGAGGACCCGAAACATCTTCTTCCAAAAGGGACCCACTAGTCCTGTGTCGAAATTACTTATCGCAGGGAGCTAATTTTTTCTCCACACAACCCATTTTTTATCTGCTCTACAAATCTGCTATCTCAGTTCAAAATACCATGTTAAAGATTAACTATTTCCATACCAAACCAACTATTTCCATACCAATGGCCCAATGGCCTTCTCGGTATCAGCTTCGTAAAATTATGACGCATATTGTCTTGTACGTGTTATGTGTCTCAGAAGCGTTTTTTCTACTATGCTGAACAATCATTCATCAATTTAACCCTCCCCTTCGGGAGCTTTTTTCACCTTCGCCCTACGGAGTAGGGCCTGACAGCCCCCTGTTAATTTCCAAACCAAGGAACTTAGAGTAATGCAGTAAGAACCAGCATGTTGCCTGTCATGAGAGGAATCAAACAGTATGCGAGTTTTATATTTCAGGTCAACGGGTGACCTTCTAGGTTAAGTGAATGACCTCGGATCGACCACGTCCAGAACAGCGATTTTGCTCTTTCAGAAAACCTCAAAATTAAACATTTATCAATGTAAATACAAAGGTATGTTCCAAGACCAGTTTTGTCTCAGAAATACCGACTAGGTAATAATTGGTTCGTATCTTATAAAAAATGTCCAAAAAAGTTATTAATAAAAAAGACGTCATAAGTTTCTTACACTTAGGGAGCCATCACTCATGAATATAAAATTCGCAAGGGGCGACAAATCAGCCACTGCTGGACATTTTGAAACATGTAGTGGAAGTATGGACCCGCTCAGTGCAAAACTCTGGCTCTGGAAGGTCACTGGAAGAAAAGGAAGTTCCGGGGGGCTATAGAGATTCGACAGTCTTCGATCAACCTCGACGTTGGTAAATCTCCATTTGAGCCCCATATGGGACATAGTCTGGCCAAATGGTTGCTAGCTATATACGGTTGCCAAAACTCGATATAAGTCTAATCATGTGTAATCTAGGTATTCGGTTGCGTATCATCGTGCGTTTATGTTGCGTAGTATTATTTTTGTGTTTTTATTATTTTTGTGTGCGTTTGTGTTATGCTTTTATTTTGGCGGGTGAATGTTGGCGTTAGTATTGTGTTTTTGTAATCAATTTAGGCAAGATTAGTTTATTTCTTAATGAAAGTCCTAAACAATTTTATTCATCGCGTGAAAATGCTCATTATTCTGTTGACCTAGAAAAAAAGGTATCTTGCACCAGTCACTCACTGAGGAAGGCGCCACAATGAGCGCTGAAATATTTGTTTTTACACCTTAATACTCTTGAAAACTTCGAAAAAAATAAAACTAGCCATCACTCAGTCAACAATAGAGATATTGCTTTGAAATGTGGTTTGGGTATTGTCCATACTCAGTTCTCTGACATATATTCCTGTTTTTCTAACATCTTTGAAAATTGTGATTTTATGGTGATTTTTCCCAAAAAAGTGTTTTATTTATTTTAGGGGTAAAAAACCCAAAAATTTCGGAAATACGAGATTACAATTTTAAAGAGATTGCCATTTTGTATCTTTGGTAAATTGCGTTTGTAGTTTGCTTCAAAACTCGGTTTTCTACGATTTTTTTTCCAAATATGTGTCGTTTTTCCACCAACATGACGTCATCAAAACATGATTATCTCCCAAATCTGTTTAACCAATTTCAATTGAATTTTCACAGCATACGTATAATTGTTGTAAACTCAGCTACTGAAAATTTCAGCACGATGAGCCGCATATGTAAAAAGTTATTCAAGAAAAACCTCAGGGGGGGGGGGGGGGCTGGCAGCCCCCCCCCCCCCCGTAGGGCGAGGGTTAAAGTTCTATGACGATTCTGTTGCAAGCGTATATCACATTGTCAGTGTAACATTTACCAAGGGGGGGGGGAGCATGTCATCAGATTACATTTTGTTAGCACAATCACTCGAAGCTTCGAGCCTCCGTCTGAAACGGAAAGACATTATTGCATGCTAACCGTCATTTTCTATTTCAGATTCTTGTGTGGCATACGCAGACTCAGAAGATCGCGCCTTTCCAGCTAAGCGATCAGGAGATCCATTCCGATACAAACCTCGTGACCCTGCTGAACCACTTGCTGCCCTATACGTCCAAGCAGCACTGAAAGAAACCATTATGGTGTGCTGCGTATAGACCGGCAACGATATATGGCCCGTGGCTTTCTCTGAAGGCATTTAACCTCGATGATGCTAACGTTGGGTGATGTATTTATGTCATGATGCATGTTTCCGGTGTGCGTATTTCTGATACTTGTGCTGCTCCGGCACTTATAAAGCCCTGCGTTGAGCTCGTCATTACTTTCACTCTTACCAGGATGAGTGAGAGGATGAGTGATGAGTGAGGATGATATCCTGGGACGTAGTTGGGGGCAGTCATTTGCTGTTTTCAACAATGACTACTTTCCGCCTTCTTTTATATCACCACAACTAACACCCAAACTATCTCTCTTCATATGTTTTTTATGTTTGTTTCCATTTCTTAGCTGGTAGTGCTGCGACATTTTCTCTTTTGTTCTCTGGTGTTAACTTAAGGTGTCGTGCGTCGTTGGGATCGAGGGCGGAGGCACTCCTAGTTAGTCACCTATTAATGGGTGGCGGTTAGAAAAAAATGAGCTGAACCGAACTTATCCCATAGTCGGCCAAATTCCTTCTAGGATGCGGAAAGGCTTTGCGTGAAGGTATTGTAGCACTGACAGGTGCTATCGTCCGGTTGTTAGTTACACATCTTGACTTCTGAGGGATTTTGTATTTATTCGGGAGCGACAGTGAAACAGGTCCGAGCGTCGTGAGCGTCCGCGGAAGAAGGGAGGAAGATACCTCGGTCTCTGGGCAGCAAGGTGGACCCCTCGTGTCCTGATTGATCGAACCCGTTACTTCGCAGCAGTCTGACGGACCGGAATACACAGGCATCCAATACGGCCTCATAACACCGACCACGACCACTGAGACGGCCGATGTCAAGTCATGGCCTGCACAACGCAGCGCACGTGCAAACTGCGCCAGGCAGCTCCCGTTAAGACGTCATCATCAGCTGACTGCAAGGCTGATTTATATTGGTGATTGTTGTTATGTTGGACGGATATTTAAGGTATGGAGCGTTGTATACTTTCAAGTTGAGTGCGGCATTAACAATGATGACGTTTGTTATATGTCATGCTATTTATATTCGTGATTAGTTTGGCTGTGTGTTCTTTGCACTTTTAAATGTCTTGCATGACTATTTGAGTTATGTGTTGCCAATTTACATGGTATATGCGTTAAGGTTCTGTCAAAATGTGCCTTGAATTGGCAAAACAACGCATGACAATATCCTTTCGGGGTGTTTTAAATACTTGTACAAGGACCGGATAATTATCTGGATATTATCCAACCATGTACGGAGTTTTCTGATGGTGTTGAAAGAAAATAAATATTTCGGATAAATATTGTAACATAATTTTTCAGACAAATGGTGTAATATCTGTGATTTCACGAAGATACTGCAGGAAACGGAGACGTTCATGAACCGCCCAGGAATTATAAGTAATGACGAATTACGCTATAAGACTCCGATGTGGTGTATTGGCATTTTAGGGCGTCACAAAACCTCAATACACCACACAAAATACACATTCACAATAGAGATGCAAAAATTTCCCCAAAAAACAGGAACCGGCCCCGCACCGCCACCGCTCATACATGAGTTGGGACCGGCATCAAGGCCGGCCACATGTGGCAGCACCCGCCAGGCCCGGCATGCGGCAGCTAGGAATCTGCATGTATACTTCATTCTACACTAAACAATCTTTTAGCAGGAATATTTATAGTTTGCAATGTGCATTTTGCACCATTTTAACACACACCACATTGAAACACCAATTGATAATGGATATATATATGGACCATGGAGTAAAGAAATCCCACACAAGTCAGAACTTGAGATAAATAATCAACAACAGACAAACAGGAAAGTTGAACAGGTCAAGGGACTTCTTTCATCTTTGGTGGTTTGCAAAAATAAAAACAAAACAAAAATAAGACGCATGATAGATATATAGATCATGCAAGTCCAAACGAGCAGCTTAAAAGTATGTAATAAGTATGGTATGCATTCATCACTCAACATCACACAATGCAATGTTGGGTTGTAATTGTAATAGCTTCTACAAACATTGTTGAGGTACTACAACTTACTTACCTATTTGATCAATGTTGACATGGACTAGTAAATAATAAATATACTTCACAGGATAATGGGGAGAAGGCAAGTTTTCCTGGACATTTAACCCTATTTGTAACAGGCTCCTGGCTACCCCTATTTGTAACAGGGGGGGGGGCGGATTCCGTCCCCCCCCCGCAGATCTCGAGATCTACCCGTCCGATTTTCAAAAATGAAACGGTGTTTGGTTCCCCTCAACACGATCTACATTTATAAATAATAATACAAATATAAATTTGGGATAGGGGGTAACAGGGGGGCAAAAACTACAAATTTTAGTGGTATTTTTGATCCAACATAACTTTCACGTTTATCGTCCGATTTTAACACAACTAATAGTAATCGATAGAGATTGAATCGGAAATTGATATATGACGGTGACGTTTGAAAATTCAAAAATCATAGGCGTGTGCAGGTCACTCAATACGGGGGTGAAGTAAATGCGTAATAAAACCATTTTTTATGTTGTTTTTTGGATAAATGAAATGGTATGTGATTGAGACATTAGAAAGAAAGAGTTATAAATCAATTTTTTTGCCATAGGCGGTACCAGGTTAGTGAAAAGAGGGGTAAAATTGGGGAAAATATTAACCGCAGACAAGTTGCTACCCAGCACTATAAATATGTTACTGATCATAGATAGTTCCTTTTTGCATATTGTACTTCATCATAGGCGTATCCAGGATCCAAACTAGGGCGGCGCAAGACCTTTTGATAAGTATATTATCCGCTATTATGATACTAATTAGTCAACAGTGACTATTTCACTTACAACTTCAATTAACATTGCTTACCCCCCTTTTTACCCTACCTGGACTCGCCTATTATTTTATAATCGTTCGTAGATTAGCCTGTGGTGCGTGTTTCATCCGAAAACTGCAGTATGTTATGTCATTGTACGCCCATGCCTCTTAGTTTCTTTGCAATAATATGACCCCCTTTCTTCCATTCCTGAACGTGCCTCTGTAAAAAATGACTTTATTCCCTTTTCTGGTCTCATATGTGCATATATTATTATAAGCTAAACGTATATTGCGCCGTTATCGCTGGCATATCGTCATCACCATGCCAGTCACCCCCCTTTTCATGTTCCTGAACACGCCCCTGAAACTCTATATGTAATAAATTATGCAAATAATGGAAGCAGAAGCTATCTTTTACATCTTGATAGCTATACATTGCACTATTGGCTTCCCGCCAAGCATTGAATACTTCCTGGAAACCCCCCTTTTCAAGCCCCTGAAACCGCCTCTGCCATGCAATTTTGTATGATATTTCATTAACATCATCTAATTTGCACTTGTTGCAATCACGGTAAGCCGATGTAACTCCTTCATACTTGATGCAGTTAGGAAGAAACCGTGAAGATCGCATTTCCGTATTTTCGCCAAATTTCGCCTCCGAACCCACCCAAAACTGTGCCCTGGAACCGCCTCTGTTCAAGTTAAGAACTCAAAATTTTGACTTCAAATGCGGAGTTCAATTCTATGAAAAGTCCCAAAATTTCATGGGCCTGCTCCCAGCCTTTCTGGAGATATCTGCGAAAAACATGAGGGGGGGGGGGGGCGGAATCCGCCCCCCTGTTACAAATAGGGTTAACCCACGCACTGCAGGGGGCTTTGCGGCGAACATGAACTGCAGGGGGGTTAATTTCCGCCCCCCTGATATCTCGAAAACTACGCTACGTAGCGAGAAGAGGAAAAAGGCATTCGATAGATTGATACATGTTCTATCGAAAGTCTTCAGTGTTATTTTAGGTCAGGTCAAATTAAGGTCACCAGAGGTCATCAAAGGTCAAATTTTCCAGTTTTTCTCTCCTGTTTTAGGACATCGCTCCAGAAATTCCCATATATCTCAGAAACGAAGCTAGTTAGAAACAAACCGAAAAAAAACAAACGCCAGCCAGTGAAATTTGCAATCGCTGAGGTGTCCTCAAATTTGACCTCAGGTAAATATTTGAGGCTCCAGAGGTCAAAAAGAAGAATAAAAAAGTTTTTTTTTGCAAAATTGTTTTTGCTATTAACTTTTTACTTAATAAAGATAACGTAAAACTGTTTACGCCATTGTGTTTATCTTGTCAAGACGCTTTGAATGATATGCACGGTGACCTTGTTCAGTCAACTTAACAATTTGTCCTCAGGTCAAGGTCAAGTGGTGACCCAAGTAGGGAATGTTGCATATGGGAAGACGTATCTCGACGAGACAAGACGTTGATTTCTGTTTTACTTCTCTATCTTTATTATGTCGGGAGTTATTGCCAAAAAATGATGGTGACCTCGCATGACCTCAAATGACCCAATGGGGGTCACTAAACAAAAATTATACTTGGATCATCAAGAATATCCTATAATAACATGATCCAGAAGTAATTGGACTAATATCATGCATATCCTTGAAAGAGGAAGCATTTGTATATTTCCCCATTGACTTACTATGGGGAGGTTACGAAATTGACCTGACCTTAAGTCACCGATATCAAAATTCCGAGATAAACGAATTGTAAGTACTTATGCCCTCATGACATCCTGTAAGTTTAAAACTGATCTGTGAAAAACTCTGGCTTTGGCACAACTGCTAACATTTTTGGAGGTGGGGTCACTTGACCTGGTTTGGTGACCTGACCTGAGATGACCCGAGGTTATTTTTTTTCTTCAAAGTGTGCGCAATTGATGTCCTAACAGGTGTGCCAAAACCCGGCGGCGCTGCGCGCCGCCGTTTTTTCGCTATCTTTGAAAAACCTGAGGGCGGGCGGAAATCAACCCCCCCTGCAGTGCGCGGGTTAATTATGATAAACGTACTAAACACATTGGGAGTGACTGGTGACAATCATATCTTGAATGATAAGAATAAAATAATCAACCTGTTTTAAATTACAGAGTATCCTTGGTTTTCTCACTATCCAAGCCAAGATATCTATAACTAACATCCAAGCCAGTCACACACACAGAGCCACTCTGATACGGCCTCGTCACATATTTATACAGCCTTGGGCAGTGGGCATAGATAAACAAAGCTACTTCACTGCCAGTCTCTATGGCCTTGCTTCACTGCCAAGGCCAAGGCCGTACCCTTGGTACCCTTGGTCTATGGCCTTGGTACAACTTCACTGCTGTGCGTAATGGCGGCTGAAGTATTTGACAATTGTGAAGCGTTGAGCTCAAAACGGCGCAGACAATTAATCCCGTCACCAAAATGACTAATTTTATCACCAAAAATAACTTAAAATCACCAAAATAAAAACGTCAATATATTGCGGATTCGGCAGATGGACTTCTTTCAAAATATTTAAACTTCAACTGGCCCCAAGGGATTTGATTTGATACTACAGCTTATTTTCGAATACGAACATGAACAATTGTCTTCACGCAATTCTGAGGCGTCGCGATTCTGAGGTGTGAAGTTGTGAATATCTGTCAAAGTGACACATTCGCGAATATCGATCTGCTGCTTAATTGACACACGTGATTCTTTTACGGCCCAGTCCTGGCGAATTCGTCGCAAATTTGACTCATCAAAACACATTGTTTGGAGATTAGTTTTGAAGGTGTTGTTAGAAGTGTGTCACGTGTAATTATGCAAGGTCATATATAAATTATGGAGCTATTGTGATAAGAAGTTGAAGTGGAACTAGACAGGTTTGCATTCTGGGATAGGTCTTGGCCACTTAAGATTTCTTTGCAAAATGTTTTTTGTTTGTGTTTTGCAGTCTTTCCACCTTTATAATTGTAATTGCATAAAAATACAATATTTGTTCACTACCAAAACTACAAATTATATGACTTGAATATGTCCTTTCTCATGTGGAACAAAATAGTAAATATGTATCAATAAATATTATCAGTAATATGTATTTACAATAGTATTAACCCGCGAGTCACTGGTTTTTTTTTAGCCCTCCCTTAGGAATATCAGGAATATTTCAATAACTAATCCAGATATCGACGGTAAAATTTCAGTACCTTTCCGGGCATCAATTTTACACCTTTTAAGAAGAAAAAAAATAGGGTCAGAAATTTTTCGAGATATAGTGAATTTAGTGACGTCACTAAACACGATTTTGGCACCAAAATCGGCTAAACTTTGACAAGCCGTACAAATGCTGCATTTGAAGCAAAATGCAATCCAAAACCCTAAAAGATAGAAAATTGAAAGGGCTACAAACCAGCTATCTCGAAATTTCACAAATTTTGGTTTTTGACCCCACAAATTTCACAAAAAAACTTTTTTTGGAAAAATGCTCACAAAATCAAATTTTTCAAAGATATTGAAAAAAACGGAATATATGTCAGATAACAACATATGGGCAACTACCATACAAAATTTCAAAATGATATCATCTTTTTTTACTGTCATGGCATATAAAGTATGGCTAAATCATGACGTCATATTTTGAAATTGCGTTTTTTTGGCTTTTATTGACCGGATACAGACAAATAAATGCCAGCACTGTTCGTTAAAAAAAAAATCTGATATAGAAACATGCTTTTTTTCATTTCGATTTATCAATTTCAAATTTTGACTTTCAGTGACCTGAACTTGACCTAAACTTGACACTGTCTTCACGTAAATGAAGTCAGGTGGTAAAATGACTACCACTATCGAATTCTACGCGTAAAAGCATCCATAAAACATGTGCTGCATGACTTTCGTAGATATTTTGTGTGTAGTGACCTTTTGTGACCTGACCTTGACCTTGATCTTTTCCAACAATCTCACTTTAGCTCATGTGGGATATGTATCATACTTTTGACAGCACTTTGGGTGATTATAGGCGCAATCGAAGGCCATGGATGGCAAGTATTGTCCATGAACTCAAATTCCTCGATTTTGACGTTTGACTTGACCGTAACCTGACATGTGACCTTAATTTGACATTTTTAAGTTTGCGCTAGGCTTATCTCATTGAGCGCTTTCGAATGTGCCTTGTGCGTCCCGCTGCGATCATTAGTTCTGAAGATACCATGGGGGGGGGGTAAAAAAAGACCCCCCACAATGAGTCGTGTTACAGAATATACCCCAGTGACTGCCGGGTTAACCCGCGCACTGCAGGGGGTTGATTTCCGCCCCCCCCCCCCTCAGGTTTTTCAAAGATGGCGAAAAAACGGCGGTGTGCAGCGCCGCCGGGTTTTGATACACCTGTTAGGACATCAATTGCGCACACTTTGAGAAAAAAAATATGCTCGGGTCATCTCAGGTCAGGTCACCAGACCAGGTCAAGTGACCCCACCACCAAAAATGTTTGCAGTTGTGCCAAAGCCAGAGTTTTTCACCGATCAGGTTGAAACTTACAGGATGTCATGAGGGCATCAGTACTTACAATTTGTTTAACTCGGAATTTCGATATCGGAGACCTAAGGTCAGGTCAATTTCGTAACCTCCACATAATAAGTCAATGGGGAAATATACAAATGCTTCCTATTTCAAGAATATGCATGGTACTAGTCCAATTACTTCTGGATCATGTTATTATAGGATATTCTCGATGATCCAAGTGTAAGTTTTGTTCAGTGACCCCTATTGGGTCATTTGAGGTCATGCGAGGTCACCATCACTTTTTTTGTCAATAACTCTCGACATAATGAAGATAGAGAAGTAAAACAGACAGATATGTGTTTGTCTCGTCGAGACACGTCTTCCCATATGCAACATGCCCTACATGGGTCACCACTTAACCTTGACCTTATGTAAAATTGTTAAGTTGACTTAACAAGGTCACCATATATATCATTTAAAGCGCCCTGACAAGATAAACACAATGGCGTAAACAGTTTTCCGTTATCTTTATTAAGTAAAAAGGTAATAGCAAAACACGATTTAGCAAAAAAACGGATTTTTTTTCTTTCTTTTTGACCTCTGGAGCCTCAAATATTGACCAGAGATCAAATCTGAGGCCACCTTAGCGATTACAAATTTCACTGGCTGGCGTTTCCTTTTTTCCGTTTGTTTCTAACTATAATCGTTTCTGAGATATATGGGAATTTCTGGAGCGATGTCCTAAAACAGGAAAAACGTGAAAATTTGACCTTTGCTGACCTCTGGTGGCCTTAATTTTGACCTGACTTAAAAAACACTGGAATAATTTCGATAGAACATGTATAAAGCTATCAAATGCTTTTTTCCGTTTCTCGTTACGTTGCGTAGTTTTCGAGATCTCAGGTAGGTGGAAATCAACCCCACCCCTGCAGTTCGTGTTCGGCGCAAAGCCCCTGCAGTGCGCGGGTTAACGATAATTATTATCATATACGTGGGTGGTTTTGTTCCATAGGTACTTATTTGTTATACAAAATAATTTGGGGTGACCCGGGGCAATGGGATGACTAAATATAAAATTGTATGCCACCCCACCTAGTTACCAGTGATGGCAGTGGAAGATGATTTGGGGTAGTTGTTTCTGTTTGACTGCACTCGACTCTCGCACTGCTGCAGTGACTGAGCTGATGAATTGATCATGAATTGACCCTGTAGTTTGATTTATTAAGTTCCACTGGTGTGTCCACGCCTTACTAGGTCGTACTAGTTATCACTTTTAATTTGTGAACTGTGACATTGTTATTTGTTATGATGGTGTTTTACTGTTGTATATTTTGTTTTCTCAATTTATCATGATCTTTAATCATGTATGTTCTGACTTCTGCCAATATTTATTTCTATTTAATTAGTTTTTTTGTAAAATTGATAACTTGTGCTGACCCGGCATGAAACCTGCAAGCCTGAGTTCAGACACAGTTTCAGGCACGCCGGGCCTGAATTTGGGCCCAGCGCCGGCTCCGTGGTCCTGAAATTTGCGTCTCTAATTCACAACCACGGTATCTTCTAGCGTGATCCGTCATTTGTCATTTACAAGACACCAACATACATTTTACCTGCCTCGATTCTCGTGCCTTGCGCCCAGCAGTCGTTGTATTTCAATGCGGTGACTTCGGACAACACACCAGCGCATAACATCCACCGCACTGCGACAACTGGCCGCTCGCTTTTCACCTTCGCACGACGCACCCGCCCGCACTGAATATCACAGGGGGTGCAGCGCCCATCGACGAGCCCCGGCATCGACCCGTCCGGCTGCACCAGCGGTCACCGAGGCACGCTCAAAGGCGCGGTGTTTGGCAAGGTTGACATGGCAACATTGGTCAACGTGATGATGTCTGCATTGCTGACCGGGCCGACGTCCAGATGATGGACAAATGTATTGTATTGTATTGTATTAAACAATTAAAACACTCTCCATTTTAAAATGGCTATTGCGAGTGTCGGGTCAGGGTTAGGAAGAGAGGCATGTTAGAAGACACTCGGTATACAACACACAATAAGATCAGATGAATATAAAAGTGCACACGGGCTATAGGAAATAAAACACACACGCACACACACCCACGCAGTCACACACTCATTTTCCTCGCTTCACACAATTAGAAGTTCGGACACTGCACGCTTAAAAGCCCCCAGGGATAAATCTCGAATCTCCAGCGGGAGGCGGTTATATAACTGCGCCGTACAAAAAAGAAGGCGCCGCCTGCCTGCTTCGGTTCTCGCGCGCGGGAGAGCCAGATCTACGTCCTGCCGGGTGGTTCGAGAGCGAAGAGCAGAGTTGACCTGAAGCTGAGAGGAAAGAGCCACTGGCTCCCCGGTGCAGCGAATTTTGTGCAGAAAATTTAATGAGTGAAGTTCGTATAACTGGCGGGCGGTAAGCCAGCCCAGTTCGTCTCGCACGTCCGATATGTGGTCGAATTTGCGTCAGCCAGAGACAACGCGCAGCGCAAAATTGAGGATCTTTTGGAGGCGCTGTATATTTTTATCTGACCCGTTTCCAAAGACAGCAAGACAGTATCGGACGTGCGAGAGGATCAAGGCATTGACCAGGGTAGGCAGAAGGTCGGGCGGGATCTGATGACGCACGTGGGACAGGCCGATGAGGATACCGTTGCATTTTTTGGCGAGAGCAGACACGTGAGAGTCCCAGGTGAGGTGCTTGTCGAACACCACGCCAAGGTTCCTCACCGTAGGGCCCTCACGGATCGTATCCTCGCGAAATCGAATGGAGATTGGGACTAAGCCACGACAATTCTGACGGGAGCCAAATACGATAAGTTCAGTTTTGCCGGTATTTGTATTTGACGTTGGACCCCATCCACGCCCAAGCGGGCTATTCCGGGGCCACATAAAAGCATGGACAACACGAATGATACACTTATCCTAATATAAAATGAAGACAGTTTCACTACAGCACATACTCCCATACAGCACATACTTCAATACTCTCACATACACATTACATCACATACACTGCAATGCTCTCACACGCACATTACATTATATACATCAGGCTACTCTGGTTGAGGCATGTTCTGTATCTCTCTTTTGAATGCGGGCATGGCTGAGTGACGTGTCGCTAAAGGCAGCTCATTGTAATTTTGCACAACATGATATAGAAATCGGCGCTTGCCAGCCTCTGTCCTCACGCGTGGAAGGGCCAGGTCAGAGTTCTGTCGCGTAGAGCGGGAGCGGAGATCAGAATTGACATGAAGTTGGGAAGCAAGAGCCTGTGGTTCCCCGGTGTTTCGAATTTTGTGTAGTAGATTTAGGGAATGCTGTCTGTATAGCTGCTGGGCAGTGGGCCAGCCAAGCTCAGCTCGCACGTCAGAGATGTGATCAAATTTACGTTTGCCAGATATGACTCGAAGGGCAAAATTTATAATTTTGTCAAGGCGTTGTATGTTCCTCTGCGAGCCATTGCCAAATACTGCTAAACAGTACCGAACGTCTGAAACGACCAAGGTATTTACAAGAAGTGGCAACAGCTCGCGGGGGATGCTGTGCCGCACATGCGATAGTCCAATGAGGATACCACTACATTTTTTACCAGGGAAGACACGTGTGAGTCCCATGTGAAGTTCTTATCAAACAGAACACCTACATTTTTGACGTATGGGCTCTCTTGTACGGTGTTGACCTTCAAACCGTGGGAGTGGAACCAGGCATCCAAATAGTTTAAAACCTGTTCCATGGTAGCAATAAGCTGAGGGAAGGAGTCTTTTTTGCCAGAGAGTAGAATTTGGGTATCGTCAGCGTACTGCACCACGTGCGCCTCAGGGGCAAAGAGGGGGAGGTCGTTGGCGAAAATCTGGAAAAGGAGCGGGCCAAGTGAGGAACCTTGGAAAACACCCATAGGATTGGGGAGAGGACTGGAAAGCAGTCGGTTTCCCCGCCCACCAGTTGTACAAACAGATTGAGTATGGCCACGGAGGTAAGAGGAGAACCAGGTCGGATCGATACAATAGGCTTGAAGTTTGGAAAGAAGCTTTGAGTGGTCGATGACATCAAAGCATTTGGAAAGGTCGAGAAGACAGAGAAGCGTGAGTTCCTGGCGGTCGGTAGCAGAAAGGATGTGGTCAGATACGGTAATTATCGCAGTTTCTGTGGATAGGCTGGAGCGGAAACCGTGCTGGGAAGAGGAGAAAATATGATTTTCAGACATATAGGAGTATAGCTGCAGCTGAGCAACTTTATCCACAAGCTTGGGGAAGGCAGGGACGATGGAGATGGGATGAAAGTATGGATGCTTCGGAAAGGCTGCCGGATTTGTGGATAGGGTGAACGGTGGAGTGCTTCCAGGACGCGGGAATTTCACAAGTTGGGAGACAGGTGTTGACAAGATAGAGAAGGACGTGACCAATGGAATCAAAACACAGCCTGATAATCCCGATGCTAACACCGTCAGAGTCAGTGGCAGAAGAGTGTTTCATAGAAAAGAGAACAGACCGGAGAGACTGAAGTGAGATAGGTTTCAGTGAGAAGGCACAGGCACCCACCCTGGGTAGCCTGCAAGGAAGACGAAGGGGCTCCCCCCTGTCTCGGACCTCATCCGCGACTCGAGGATCTACCCCCACAAAGTACTCGTTAAGCTCGTTGGGGGTGGCCTCAGGCGCAACTCGCTGAGTGAACCTCTTGCCCTCGATCACCTGACGCACGTTGCGAAAGATGGAGACCGGACCCTGCCTCCTCACCCGCCTGGAAATGTCGTTTCTGACATCTCGTCTGATGGCCGATGTCACCTGTTTATCCAAGGTGAGGAAGGCAGGAGTCCGGCCCTCCCGGGCAAGAAGTCCACGGCGCTGCGCCATAAGTCGCAGGGTGGCGTCCGAGGCAGGGGGGCCGAAGGGTTGTGAATTTTGATGCGCTGTAAAGGAGCATGATAGTCAAGAACAGGTAAGAGCAGCTGGGTGAAGGCAGACCACTGATCCGTCAATCCCACGCGCGAGAAAACCGGGATCTAGTCGGTGTGATACAATGAGGTATGAAAGTCAAGGACATTCACGCGGCTCAGGCGTCTAGACTGAACAATGGAAGGTCGAGCCCTTAGTTTGGGAATGGTGAGATATGCCTTAGTAAAATAATGATCACTATAAGAACACGGTAAGACACAAACATCATGAACAAAAGTTGCAGAGTTAGAGATAAAAACGTCTAAGAGTGAGCCAGATCTAAAAGTTGGCATATCTACAAACTGATGGAGGTTGAAACTATGCATGAACTCTGTCAGCCCGATCTTACCATTGTTCGAGTCTAGACCAAGTAAATTGCAGCTTAACCCTATTTGTAACAGGCTCCTGGCTACCCCTATTTGTAACAGGGGGGGGGGGGGGGCGGATTCCGCCCCCCCCCCGGAGATCTCGAGATCTACCCGTCCGATTTTCACAAATGAAACGGTGTTTAGTTCCCCTCAACTTGATCTACATTTCTAAATAATAAAACAAATCTAATTTTTGGATAGGGGGCAACAGGGGGGCAAAAACGACAAATTTTAGTGGTATTTTTGATCCAATATAGCTTTCATTTTTATCGACCGATTTTAACACAACCAATAGGAATCGATAGAGATTGAATTGGAAATTGATATATAACGGTGACGTTTGAAAATTCAAAAATCATAGGCGTGTGCAGGTCACTCAATATGGGGGTGAAGTAAATGCGTAATACAACCATTTTTTTATGTTGTTTTTTGATAAATGAAATGGTATGTGATTGTGACATTAGACAAAACAGTTATAAATCATATTTTTTGCCATAGGCGGTACCAGGTTAGTGAAAAAGGGAGGTCAAATTGGGAAAAAATATTAACCGCTGACAAGTTGCTACCCAGCACTATAAATATGTTATTGATCGTAGATAGTTCCTTTTTGCATGTTGTACTTCATCATAGGCGTATCCAGGATCCAAACTGGGGCGGCGCAAGACCTTTTGATATGTATATTATCCGCTAGTATGATACTGACTAGTCAACAGTGACTATTTCACTTACAACTTCAATTAACATTGCTTACCCCCTTTTTACCCTACCTGGACTCGCCTATTATCTTATAATCGTTCGTAGAGTTGCCTGTGGTGCGTGTTTCATCCGAAAACTGCAGTATGTTATGTCATTGTACGCCCATGCCTCTTAGTTTCCTTGCAATAATATGACCCCCTTTTTCCATTCCTGAGCGCGCCTCTGCAAAAAATGACTTTATTCCCTTTTCTGGCCTCATATGTGCATATATCATTATAAGCTAAACGTCTATTGCGCCGTAATCGCTGGCATATCGTCATCACCATGTCAGTCACCCCCCTTTTCATGTGCCTGAGCACGCCCCTGAAACTCTATATGTAATAAATTATGCAAATAATGGAAGCAGAAGCTATCTTTTACATCTTGATAGCTTTAAATGTCTCTTACATCGCTTTATTGGCTTCCCGCCAAGCTTTGAATACTTCCTGAAAACCCCCTATTTTCAAGCCCCTGAAACCGCCTCTGCCATGCAATTTTTATGATATTTCAATAAAATCAATCAATTTGCACTTGTTGCAATCACCGTAAACCGATGTAACTCCTTCATACTTGAGGAAGTTATGAAGAAACCGTGAAGATCGCATTTCCATATTATCGCCAAATGTCGCCTCCGAACCCACCCAAAACTGTGTCCTGGAACCGCCTCTGTTCAGGTTAAGAACTCAAAATTTTAACTCCAAATGCGGTATTCAATTCTATGAAAATTCCCAAAATTGCATGGGCCTGGTCCCAGCCGTTCTGGAGATATCTTCGAAAAACATGAGGGGGCGCGGAATCCGCCCCCCCCCCCCTGTTACAAATAGGGTTAAGTCACCAGTAATAAGAATGGGATCGGCAGACATTAAACGCACACATTGCAGTTGAGATTCGAGACAGTCAAAATCAGCTGATAGGTGAGTGATGGTATGATGTGGTGGTCTATATGCTGCACATAAATTAAACCGACGCCCACGATTATCTGACACTGACAGCCACAGAGTTTCAAGTTTACATGTCCTACAACTGCACACCGACTGGAGCCTTTTGACCTTTAAACCCGTCTTACTAAGGACTGCGACCCCCCCCCCTCCGTAACCCCTGCCATCAGAACGGTCCGCCCTTGATAACAAGTATCCCGGGAAGTTGACATATCTAGAAGTAGTTTCCGGTTTCAGCCAATTCTCCGTTAAAATGCAAACATCGCAATTAAAATGACTGAGATCATGGCGCAATGATAAACTCTTTGGCTTGATGGACTGTACATTTAAAGCAAGAACACACAACCCCTCACACTCACTGCTCCTCAGCGCTGATGGCCGTTCCTGTCCCCTACGATGACGCCTCCCTCCACGCCTCCCCCTGGCACGTCCACGGCCGCCTCGCCGAACAGTCCTTTTTTTTCTCTCTTTTTTCCCGGCCCGGCCTATAGCCATTTTCCGTGGGAGGGAAAATTACCTCTGGCAATTTGGCAGGCAAAAATTACGTTAACCGGTTTATGTGAACCCGGAGCAAACTAGGGAGTAGGGTAGCTATTTTACGTTAGTTTATTTTTCAAAGTAAATATAATATCTAACATTACGTTAAGTATTTCGTTCAAGGTCAAAAATAATATATCTAGCATTACGTTAAGTATTTCGTTTAAGGTAAAAAATAAGTAAAACACGAGACACACATACATACATATTTTATTACATACACTCAATACACTTGAACACAGTGTCAGTGTTGATGGAGCCGGGGGTGCCATCATTGCTACAACGGGAGACTGTTGCCAGTCTCCCTGGCTCCGACGCCTCGGCGAGACCTGGTTGTGGGGTGTATTTAGCTGTGAGAAAGGTCCTGAATAATAAAAAAGCCAGCGTCTAAGGCAAAGGGGAAAAACCTGCGCGGAGGGTCAAAAATGCGCTAGGCCAAAAAAAATGTTATATTTGATTAACTAAACGTGTTTGGTAGAGAAAATAAAAGAGGAGACCTATCAATTCAGGGTAATTATCAACTAACAGCGTTTGAAGATTTAATGTTATGCTATTTTGTTGTGTGTATTTAATAATGTTCTGGCGTTTATCGTTGTGTACTGGGCAAGTAATTAGTAAGTGCTTAATTGTGTAGCGCGGATAACCTGGGCAATGTTGTCAATTTGGTGGCGGGAGATTCTCCATAATATAATAATGAGTAATTTTTGTATGACCGAGACGGAGGCGCGCCAATATCACCTCCTTCTCTCTACAATTCTGATGACTAGATATAAAATGTTGGACTTTTGGCTTGATCGGATGAAGATGAAAATGCGGAGCAGCGTCCCACTCGCGCTGGCGCAATATGTTAAGTTGTAAATTTATATAATTTAAAACGTCTGTTACTGGACTTGGTAATTGATTTTCTGAAGGTAATTCTAGGCTCAATTTTGCTAGTCTGTCGGCTTCCTCGTTTCCTGGGATACCGGCGTGTCCTGGGATCCAGATAAATTTAATACTGCTGTTACTGCTGTTTAAATCCTTAATTAGCTGTCTAATTTTAAATACTATCGGATTTCTACAGTCACTAATCGAGGAAATGGCAGAGAGCGAGGCGGAAGAGTCTGTGCAAATGACTACTTCCTTAAGTTTTTCTTTTCTGACATATATTAATGCTAATAAAATGGATGACAATTCCGCTGTGTATACGCTATTTATGTCCGGAAGTCTAAAGTTATTGCTAACTGTGTTTGTGAAGTATGCACCACCGGTTCGGTCGTCGCCCCGTGAACCGTCTGTGTATATGTATGTGTATGTGTTGTGTTGTGCTTTGTGTTCGTGGAAGAGTGTGTGTGTCTCTGACGCGGTGACTGTGTTTGTGTTGTGTGTGAAGAGGCGGTGTGTTTCTGGTGTTGTGTCGAGCCAGTGAGATGTGAGTGGTGGCGTTGGCATTGTGTTGATGTGAGCGATGTTGAATAGTGTGAGTGTTTGTCTAATTTTGTGACTGATAAGTGGGTGTCGTTTTTGTAGTAGTGTTTGTCGTCTTGTGGGTGCGGGGTGATTTAAGATGTGGAATGTTGGGCGTGTGGGGTGTGAACTTGCTCTGGCGTAGAATCTAAGTAATGTGTATTTGCGTCGGCGGCAGAGTGTGGGAATGTTTGTGTCGATGTGTAAGTTTGTGGTGTTGGTGGTGCGGCAGGCCTCAGTCACGATCTGCAAGGCAGCGTTTCGGACAGTTTGCAATTTTTTAACTTGTTTGGAACATATGTCATCAAATAAGAATGCGTTATAGTCCAGTATTGGGCGTATCTGGGAAGTATATAGTTGGAGGAGAGTGGCACGATCTGCGCCCCACTCTCGACCAGCCAATGACTTCATAATGTGAATTCGTCGCGTACATCTCTGCACTAAATCATTGAAGTGTGGGATGAACGAGAGACGTGTGTCTAGCGTTATTCCCAGATACTTGAATGATTTGACGAAAGGGATAATTTGATTGTTATATTTTAATGGAATGTAGGGTTCCACATATGCAGTTTTTTTAAAAAAAAATAGGGATGCCGATTTACTTGGAGAATTTTCCAGACCCCATTGGTCGCACCATACCTTTATATCAATGAGTACTAGTTGTAACATTTTGCTGGCTTGATCGACACTCGGGTGCGAGAACCACACCGCCAGGTCTTCAGCGTACATTTAAAATTTGAGACCTTTGTCGATCTTGTTAATATTACTGAAAATGTCGTTAATCATAATTAAAAGTAGGGTTGGGGAGAGAACCGATCCCTGTGGGACACCGTGGTCCTGATTTTAATTTGGAGAATATGTGTTGCCGCACCTTACATTAAAAGTTCTGTTGTCTAAAAAGTTTTTGATAAATTTAGCGAGTCGACCTCGAATTCCGGCCTTATGGACCTTTACTAGAAGTGCAGTCTTATTGACTCTGCCAAACGCAGCTCTCAAATCAAGGAAGAGGACAACTGTGATCTCTCTCTCTCTCGAAAGCCGCGCTGGACAGAGTCGATAAGACCAACTAAATTGTCCGCAGTGGAGCGACCAGGTCGAAAACCACTTTGGTGTGGGGAAAGTAAATTATTTGATTCAATGTATGTCCTGATGCGTCCATTAACCATGCGTTCGAATAGTTTACATGCACAACTAGTTAGAGAAATAGGGCGATAGCTAGCGGGGGAAGATTTAGGTTTGCGAGGTTTAAGTATAGGAATTAGCGTACTATTATGCCAAGATTCAGGGAAAGTGCCATCAATCCACATGGTATTGAAGGCTGCTAGTAAGTTGGTGAGACCAGTCTCTGTCAAGTTTTTAAAGAAGGAGTAGTCAATTTGATCTGGCCCTACGGAAGTTTTACCACATTTACCAATAGCGCATGTTAACTCTGAGTTGGTAAAAAGAGAGTTATAGATTTCTACGTTGTTAGAGTCAAAGCTAATAGATTGAAATTGATCGTTAAGTTGGTTAGTAAAAGTTGGTGTACATTGTTGTGTTGATGATATGTTAGCGTAGTGTTGTGCAAATTTTGTTGCCACCTCTAGGGGAAGCGTGTAAGATGTGTTGTATATTTGTAAGTGTGGGATTTTGTATGACGGTGGTCTTTTATTTGAAAATGATCTAATTAATGTCCAAATTTTTGAAAGGGAGGTAAATCGATTAAAGGTAGATGAGAATTCCTGCCAAGATTCTTTTTTTGCTTTGTCAATGATTGTTTTAGCCAAAGAGCGAGTTCTCCGTACTTCGTGTTCGTTTTCTGCAGTAATACAGGCTTGAAATTTTCGAAAGCCGAACAGTCCGCCCGGACCCCAAACTACCAGCTGTCAGCGCGGGGCAGCTCCACGGCGCGTGCGCAGGTGGCGCAGCCGGCCGGCAGGCGATAGAGCCGCCGGATTTCCACGGCGAGCTGTGCCGCCAAGGGAGAGAGGCCGGCATGGCGGCCGACGTGTAGATGCGCACCAGGAGCGCGAAGAGAAGCAGACGAAGAAGGTCCGAATCCATCAGGCCGGATGCAAAGGCAGAACGTCCGCCGAAATGTCCGACGCCAGTCCGTCGCAGCGCTGGCTTACAAGCAGCCACCGGTCCCAGATTACCGGCCCACGACTCGTCCCCGGCTTGCTGCGCCGGGTAACCTGCACTCTAGGCAGGGGTGATGTCTGTTGTCAGGGTCAGGGTCAAGGTCACAGCCACCACAGACGGTCAGGCCACAGACCCCAGACCCAGAATCAGCTGATGGTCGAAGCGATCAGCTGATCGGTGTAAACAACCGGCCGCCGCCGAGTCGGGACAGGGCTGAGCGGGCCGAGCGAGGCAACCAGCTCAGCGCTGAACAGTCGACGAACTCGACAACCCGCGATCTCCGAAGAACAGCGGGCTCCCACAGCACTCAGACGCAGTCACACCTCACGATCACACTCCAGTGTCACGGACGGACGAAGGTCGGAACACGCTCGCTCAGGTAAGGAGGCGAGCCGCCCGCGCACGTCGCACGTCCGAACGCGGCGCCGCGCGCAGGCCAATGATGCTGGACGGAACTCACCGTTTTGTAGAAGACCAGATATTTGTGAAATTCAGAATACGTTGCGGAGCCGTTCTTTCTTAACACCTATATAATAAATAAATATGTCATTACGAGATGGATGATTAGCGCTGCCTGCTCTATAAGCTCCATGGTTTATCATAGTTCAGTTCATAACCTAGCATATCCTTGTGCAGTCCAGGCCATAGGTCCATGATATGAGTTGAATAGTAACGTTCCGGGCCGAGCCCTGGTTCACCTCAGAGGTTATGTATGTCCTCTTCCGAAACCTCGCGCCCGCCTGGTGGCGACATCTGCGGTAGCGTTGTAACCGACTGCTAACTAACGCTGAAGCCGGCAGACCGCCGAGATAATTATTTCCGGAGATAACTTTCTCAGACATCAACTGACATGGACCAAAATATCGCAGTAGACGTTTCAGACACTGCAGTAACTTTCTCTCTTACGGCATTACATGCAAATCGAGGACGCTTCCATTCATTCGTGATGCTAACGGCAATTCGAGCTTGGATAGAGGCCCAGTAGTAGTCACTAGTCCCAGTAGCCCAGTAGTCACTCGGTAGTCCTGCTCTTTGGTCACGCAACTCGGTGCCTACCTTTTCAGGATCTTGGCACACTTCACAATTGACACATCTCCACTCAGCACACTTGACCATGAACTTGCCAGTGTCCTGCATTCTTCATATTCCACAACTTCATGATGTCAATTTCGTTCCTTCACAATAGCCGTGCTGCCCATGCAGGGTATATTCCCAGCTCAATGTATTGTTACGGATGCATGGGAAGAGCTATTAATTTATTTTAATTTTAACCAGCCATGGGAATTTGAGTTGCCATAAATTGTGGAAATTGTGTGATGCCAGACGGTGGTTTTGGAAGTTGCCGTCGTGAGAACTCGGGCATCGTACCCGATGCCCGATGCCCTGTCGTACCCGATGCCCTGTCGGCTGGGTAGGTAATACCCAGCCGTGTGTAGGTAATAAGCATACACCTCGCTGGTCATGAGTCCCGTCAGTCACGGTTTGACCGGTTAATATGGCAACCGCAAGGAACCCGCCAGACGACTGGAGGTTACCTTAAAATAGCCAGCTTACAGCTAACATGCGACAAGTTTCAAAGTAGGTATGTCGTTTCGGACAGATGGATTTAAAGGAGTATTGAACATGCCATTGATTGTGATGGAAGGCATGAGTGTAGTTTGATAGCTGGTCGTCGGCGGCTGGTAGTTTGATAGTTTTGATAGTTAGGCTAGCTGGTAGTTTGATAGTTTGATAGCTGGTCGGCGGCGGCCGACCGGCCGCCGCCGAGTCGGGACAGGGCTGAGCGGGCCGAGCGAGGCAACCAGCTCAGCGCTGAACAGTCGACGAACTCGACAACCCGCGATCTCCGAAGAACAGCGGGCTCCCACAGCACTCAGACACAGTCACACCTCACGATCACACTCCAGTGTCACGGACGGACGAAGGTCGGAACACGCTCGCTCAGGTAAGGAGGCGAGCCGCCCGCGCACGTCGCACGTCCGAACGCGGCGCCGCGCGCAGGCCAATGATGCTGGACGGAACTCACCGTTTTGTAGAAGACCAGATATTTGTGAAATTCAGAATACGTTGCGGAGCCGTTCTTTCTTAACACCTATATAATAAATAAATATGTCATTACGAGATGGATGATTAGCGCTGCCTGCTCTATAAGCTCCATGGTTTATCATAGTTCAGTTCATAACCTAGCATATCCTTGTGCAGTCCAGGCCATAGTCCATGATATGAGTTGAATAGTAACGTTCCGGGCCGAGCCCTGGTTCACCTCAGAGGTTATGTATGTCCTCTTCCGAAACCTCGCGCCCGCCTGGTGGCGACATCTGCGGTAGCGTTGTAACCGACTGCTAACTAACGCTGAAGCCGGCAGACCGCCGATATAATGATTTACGGAGATAAGCGATAACGGCGCAATATACGTTTAGCTTATAATAATATATGCACATATGAGACCAGAAAAGGGAATAAAGTCATTTTGTTGCAGAGGCGCGCTCAGGAATGGACGAAAGGGGGTCATATTATTGCAAGGAAACTAAGAGGCATGGGCGTACAATGACATAACATACTGCAGTTTTCGGATGAAACACGCACCACAGGCTACTCTACGAACGATTATAAGATAATAGGCGAGTCCAGGTAGGGTAAAAAGGGGGGTAAGCAATGTTAATTGAAGTTGTAAGTGAAATAGTCACTGTTGACTAGTTAGTATCATAATAGCTGATAATATACTTATCAAAAGGTCTTGCGCCGCCCTAGTTTGGATCCTGAATACGCCTATGATGAAGTACAACATGCAAAAAGGAACTATCTATGATCAGTAACATATTTATAGTGCTGGGTAGCAACTTGTCTGCGGTTAATATTTTTCCCAATTTTACCCCCCTTTTTCACTAACCTTTTCACTAACCTATGGCAAAAATATGATTTATAACTGTTTTTTATAATGTCTCAAACACATACCATTTCATGTATCAAAAAAACAACATCAAAAAATGGTTTTATTACGCATTTACTTCACCCCCATATTGAGTGACCTGCACACGCCTATGATTTTTGAATTTTCAAACGTCACCGTTATATATAAATTTCCGATTCAATCTCTATCGATTCCTATTAGTTGTGTTAAAATCGTACGATAAACATGAAAGTTATGTTGGATCAAAAATACCACTAAAATTTGTAGTTTTTGCCCCCCTGTTGCCCCCTATCCAATTTTTTTTATTTTAAATATTTATAAATGTAGACCTTGTTGAGGGGAACCAAACACCGTTTCATTTTTGAAAATCAGACGGGTAGATCTCGAGATCTCCGGGGGGGGGGGCGGAATCCGCCCCCCCCCCTGTTACAAATAGGGGTAGCCAGGAGCCTGTTACAAATAGGGTTAAGGGTCAGATTTTCAAGTTTTCAAGACTTCGGTTCGAACACCCCCAAATATCTCGGGAACTATGATAGTTAGCAGCAAACGGAAAAAAGCAATCGAAAGTTATTGAAAAATGCAATCGACATGGGTGTCCTCAGATTTGAGCTCAGGTCAATAGTTTAGGCTCCAAAGGTCATCGAATGTCAAAAAGGTGATTTTGTTTTCAAAACTGTTTCCCCCAAATAACCTTTTACCTAATACAGATAAAGCAATAATGTTTACGCCATCGCGTGTGTCTTGTCAAGGCGCTTCGAATCATATTCATGGTGACCGGGTTAGGTCAACTGAAAAATCTGACCTCAGGTCAAGGTCAAGTGGTGACCCAAGTTGGTCATTTTGCATATTGGGAGACGTGTGTCGACGAGACAAACATATTGGTACCGTTTTCTCTTCTCTATCTTCATTATGTCGATAGTTATTGATAAAACCGTGTTGGCGGTCACAAAATTGACCTGACCTTAGGTCACCGATATTAGAAATCCGAGATAAACAAATTGTTCGTATCTATGATCTTATGAAGTCCTGCAAGATTGAAACCAATCGGCGTAAAACTGTGGCTGTAGTACTACTGCAAATGTTTTGGAGTTGAGGTCATCACGTGACCTGGTCTGGTGACCTGACCTGAGATGACCTGAGGCCAAGAATTTTACATAATGCGGGAAGTTCATTTTTAAACAGGTATACAAAAAACAGCGGCGCTGCGCGCCGCCGTTTTTCCGCTATCCTCGAAAAACCGGAGGGGTGGGCGGATTTCGCCCCCCCTCCAGGGCGCGTGTTAACCCGCGCGGCGCTGGGGGTGTAAATTTTACCCCCCTCCCGGATTTTCTCCATAACTTGAAAACTATGACAGATATCAAAGTGAAACTTACGGTAGCTTATGGTGCATCAATCCTACGTCTTCTGCCATCTTTTTTAATTTAAATTCGTGAAAATTTGTATCAGATAATGACGTTTTAGTGACGTCATGCCATTTCATTTTTGGTGAAAAAACGTTAAATGTTTGAAAATCGTAGAAAATAGCGTGTTAATGCAAATTGCAAATAAAAGGCGTCAAAAGAAGGAAAATAACATTGTCTTTGACATGGTTATCTCAGATTTTCAAAATTTTGGGTTTTTGACCCCCAAAAATGCAAAAAACAGATTTTTGGGGAAGAATTTCCACAAAAGTTTTTTGTTTGAAGATTTTATAAAAAAAAACGGAAGATATATTAGAGAACCGAGTATGAACGATGTTCAAACCAAATTTAAAAGCAATTTCTTTATTTTTGACTGACTTATGGCTCTCTAAGAACAAGTAAATCATGACGTCATTTTTTTAATTGCGTTTTTGGCTTTTACTGACCAGATACAGACAAATAAATGCCACCACTGTATTTCGAAGACAAAACTAGTCTAGAAACATGCAATGTTTATTTAGATTAATCAATTTAAAATGTTGACCTTATTGTGACCTGACCTTGACCTGAGGACGATTAATTGGTGTCAGGCTGTGAAAATGGCTGCTTCTATCGAATTATTCGTGTAAAATAACCTATACAACATGTGTCGCATGGCTTTCGTAGACCTGTGACCTTGTGTGACCTGACCTTGACCTTGACCTTTGCTTACAATTTCACTTTTACTTATGCGGGAAATGCATTATACACTCTGGAGCACTTTGTGAGATAATAGTTGCAATATAAGGCTTTGGATGGAAAGTATAGCCCAAAAACTCAAATACTTACATTTTACATTTGACCTGACCGTGACCTGACATGTGACCTTATTTTAAGAATTTCGAGTATGCATTCGATTCTTCTCGTTGAGAGCTTGCGATCGCCGCATTGTGCGTCTCGCTGCAGTTATTGGTTCGGAAGATACGAGGGGGGGGGGGGGTAAAATTTACCCCCCCTAGCGCCGCGCTTTCGGCTGGAGACCCCAGCGCCGCGTGGGTTAAAACAGAGGCAGTTACAAATTGTTATGTGTAGGCTGCATGCTAATACTAGAATCTACTTTAGGAAAGACCGGGGCTGGATGCATCCATTTTCACATTTACCTTCCTAACCGTCGACTCGTGGAAGATATTTGAAATCAGACACTTCTGTTGGAAAAGTGTGTGTTTTGCCCTGCCAAAATACATATTTATTTTTATTCTAACGAAGTATAAATACTACCATTTGAAGACAGCTCTGGAAGTGATGCATTTAACCCCGCTACCGGGCAGGTTTCATCTACACCTGGATATTTTGAACGTATAAAATGAATGGCAAAAAGGTACTCATATTGACAAAAACGTGTTTTATTGGTCACTGTATTATATATCAATTATATTCCCTAGTATATTATATTTAAACACCATATTATTTTCTTTACTAGATATTCCACGCTATTAATCAAGTGTTCGTTATGGGTCATATTAAACTAACGTTACAACCTGCCCCTTCAAAACGATTAAACTTACCCCATCCCCTACTTTGATTTGTTTTCAGCGCATAAAATGGCGGAAGTTTAAGCAGTTCACCCAAGATCTCCTATCATTTTAACGCCGGAAGTATATGCTACGATAAGATTAAGTCCGTTTCACCACACCTGAAGTTGCAGAGTCTACAAGATTTTGTATTTATTGGCAAATATTAACTTCTTTCCACCAAAAATCCCTCTTTCGGTGTCTGCCAGATCAGCCAGCTTCTAACAGCGCTCGTTTCGCCGTTGCAAAGGGTTTGCGTATGCGCGTTTCTGGTAGACGCACTGGCATTTCCATCTCATGGGTAGTTTTTTTAGTTATAAGCTCTGATGCATTCAACCCGTGATGCATTTAGCCCTGGTCTCCCCTACTCTGATCCTGTGATCCTGTGATCACTTACACTTTGATAAGTTATTTTAATAAGCAGTTCTTTTCGTATTACATTGCACAATAATATAGTTGGCAGAACAACTACTTGACATAACCTCTACCATGTGGCAGTACTGGCAAAAAGTCAATATCGGCATTCGTCAGTTAAGTGCATTGGAGCAAAGCACAAACGACTGGACCTGAAACTAGGCTTAATTTTGTTGCAGGCGACACATCTGGTAAGGAGGCAAATACATACATGAATGAGTCAGAATAGTGAAATGACGAATACCACAAACTTATACACTTTCGTCTAGATTGCTACTTCCTATGTGTGCAGCAAACTGGGAACACGCTTATCTCATTTTATTGGCTATTTTAGGAAACAGGCTGCGAAGTTTCCAGAATTACACCACTGACTGAGGCTGGAACGTCAGTCAGTGATTCTAACACAACCAGTGCTTTCTGTATTCTGTTCAAACCGTCAACAGGCGGACCCAATTACGGACGGAGTCATGTAACATTTCCTAATTAAATAAACAAATATAAATACACAGTCACAATATAAAACGAGAGCCATCACATCAATCCCAGGCTAGCCACGCATACCTTCGCCTGCTTTTTAAAAGCTAGTTTTGCCCCGAACAAATCAGTGGAGGGCAGCTTCTCACAGAGCTGGTTCACGGACCGTGGCAAGCGACAAAACATTCCATGCTTAATTGTGTCTACCTGGCTACAGGGACGTGCAGCACAGGACGCGATCGGGTTCTTGTTGGCACAGCAAGCGAAAATATTCCAAGAATATCGCCCGAATCAATCCGACCCGAAAACACATTGTGCAGGTAGTTCAGATAATTAAGCACAAGTCGCTGATCAATGCGTAAGACGCCAAAATGAACTAATACAGAAGCATAGTCAAGAGACGCAGGGGCGCAGCAGACCTTCAGAACGGGGGGGGGAGGGGGCAAGCCCCTGGAAGAGGCCCCCCACCCCCAAAAAAATACCCCTGGATATGAAAAACTCTACGGGTTTCGGCCACTTTATTTTATGAGCCCCTTTTTAACAATTGTTCTTCGTCTACTTTTGATGAGCTGGATTGGACCAGGACCCTCAGTAGGCATTGTACTGAGAGCATTACTATTTTTTTACGTACAGGAGAGAAAACCTATCTTAGCTGAAAACAGGTGGGGGTCGACTTTTGAGTGTGGTGGCTGAAATGGCAAAAAATGTACCCCCATTTTGATACGTGTATTTAAGCCTTTGCAGCATTTTTTATGTGGATATTCATGTTATAGTAGGAAGGTATGTACTTGTTAGCTAGCGCCGCGAAGTGGCGCGAAATTTTTACGGTTTTGCTTAAATAAACCCAGAAATATAAGTGGTGGGCCCTTGCGTAACCCGTGGGTAAGCGCAAGGGCCCCGTTCACAGACTCAATGGCCCTCTGGATAAGCTGGATAGAGGATAATAAGCTAAAAATGGTATTCATTCAATTCAGCGTTACGGCGAACCGAGGACGATGACGATGGCTTCGTTATGACGATTACTACCGATGTGACGCCGCGAAGCGGCGTGAAAATTTTAATTTTAGGTCCTGGAAAACGAAATATTAATATTGGAACCAGACCGTGCGGTGAGATGGCTTGCGGAGATGTTCCTGGCCTGTACCCACTATTAGCTCTTGCGCCAGCAAATTGTGCACCGCTGGAGCAGCTTCCGGGTGCGAATCTCCTCGTCTTTGCGTTCGCGTCGCCTTTTTCGGAACTCGGCAAACTAGCTAAACATGTAGCCTGCTTGAAACTTAAAAGTGAATATTTTATGAAAGGAATGGGCCCTGGGGCCAGCAATTACCGCCAAGGAGAACCTCTGCCAGACACTTAACCCGCGCACTGCAGGGGCTTTGCGCCGAACACGAACTGCAGGGAGGTTGATTTCCGCCCCCCACTGATATTTCAAAAAACTACGCTACGTAGCGAGAAGCGGAAAACGGCATTTGATAGCTTGATACATTTTCTATCGAAAGTATTTCAGTATTGCTTTAGGTCAGGTAAAAATTGAGGTCACCAGAGGTCATCAAAGGTCAAATTTTCCAGTTTTTCCTGTTTTAGGACATCGCTCCAGAAATTCCCATATATCTCAGAAACTATGCTAGTTAGAAACAAACGGAAAAATCAAACGCCAGCCAGTGAAATTTATCATCGCTAAGGTGCCCTCAAATTTGATCTCAGGTCAACATTTGAGGCTCCAGAGGTCAAAAAAGAAAGAAAAATTAAGTTTTTTGCTAAATCGTTTTTCGCTATTAACTTTTTATGTATTAAAGATAACGGAAAACTGTTTACGTCATTGTGTGTATCTTGTCAAGGCGCATTGAATTATATACATGGTGACCTTGTTAAGTTAACTTAAAAAATTGACCTCAGATCAAGGTCAAGTGGTGGCCCAAGTAGGGCATGTTGCATATGGAAAGACATGTCTTGACGACACAAACACATTGAAGTCTGTTTTAGCTCTCTATCTTCATTCTGTCGGGAGTTATTGACAAAAAAGTGATGGTGACCTCGCATGACCTTAAATGACCCAATAGGGGTCACTGAACGAAACTTACACTTGGATCATCAAGAATTTCCTATAATAACATGATCCAGAAGTAATTGGACTAATATCATGCATATCCTTAGCATTTGTATATTTCCCCATTTACTTATTATAGAGAGGTTACGAAAATGACCTGACCTTAGATCACCGATATCAAAATTCCGAGATGAACGAATTGTAAGTACGAATTCCCTCATGACATCCAGTAAGTTTCAAACTGATCGGTGAAAAACTCTGGCTTTGGCACAACTGCAAACATTTTTGGAGGTGGGGTCACTTGACCTGGTCTGGTGACCTGACCTGAGATGACCCTAGGTTATTTTTTCTCTCAAAGTGTGCGCAATTGATGTCCTGACAGGTGTGCGAAAACCCGGCGACGCTGCGCGCCGCTGTTTTTTCGTTATCTTTGAAAACCTGAGGGGGTGGAAATCAACCCCCCCCCCCCCTGCAGTGCGCGGGTTAATGCAATTCTTTTTATCATTTTCCAAATTTGTATAAGCAATTGCGAAACTTGTGTCATGCCGCGAACCGGTGCCAAATTTTCCAGTTTTTGACACTAAATAGCTGGATTTTGACTGCACTGCAAAGGCAATTTTTACGATAATTTTTGTTAAATTTTTCCCGGAAAAAGTGTGTATGTGTGTGTGTAGAGGGGGAGGGTCGACCCTCTCCGCCATCTAAAAGTGGGGGAGTTTTCCCAGACCTCCCCCCCCCCCCGACACTCCCGTCGGCGACCCCCTGGCTGACAAATATTGCAGCACTCACTCTCCTGAGAGGAAAATTGTTAAATTGTTTTGAACTACCATCACCCCCCCCCCCCCCCGAATTCAAAAGCGCATCAGACTTATCAAATTACCATTTTTAACCCAAGAAAACATTGCACCAGGTGGGTCAGAGTACAGCACATTATGACCGCGCCGACCACGGCTACCAGGCGCTCCAGCTATAGCAGGCGCTCCAGACGACGGCTAGCAACCCCCGGGCAGGCTCGAGGGCCCCGTTCACAGACTCAATGGCCCTCTGGATAAGCTCGAGATGGCCCTGAAGAGACTCAATGGCCCCTTGGCAAGCCGAGATGCCCCTGAGCAGACTATAATAGCCCCTGTGCAGGTTCGAGAGGCCCCTCAACAGACTCTAATGGCCCCTAAGCAGGTTTAAGAGGCCCTTGAACAGACTAAATGGGCCCCTGGGCAAGCTCGAGAGGCCCCTGGGCAGGTTCTAAAGGCCCCTGGACAGACTTAATGGGCCCCTGGGCAAGCTCGAGAGGCCTCTGGGCAGGCTCCAATCGCCCCTGGGCAGGTTCGAGAGGCCCCTGAACAGACTCGATGGGCCTCTGGGAAAACTATAATAGTCCCTGGGCAGGTTCAAGAGGCCGCAAAAACAGACCATAATGGGCCCCTGGCCAGGCACGAGAGGCTCCTGAGCATACTTAATGGGTCCCTGGACATGCTCGAGAGGCCACTGGGCAGGTTTGTTGGGCCGTGGGTGGGCTCAATTGGCCCATGGACAAGTGGACATGCTCTAAAGGACCCTGGGCAGGTTTTGGGGGCCCCGAGTGGGCTGAATCGACCCAGGGCATGCTCGAAAGGTCCCTGGGAATGTGTTTGCGCCCTTAACTGGGCTCAATGGGCCCCTGGACATGCTCGAGAGGCCCCTGGACAGTTTTGTGGGCCCCTTGGTGGGATCAATGGGCCCCTGGTAGAGGCGTCGCTACCTTCTAAAAAGTGGGGGGTCCACTGCTAGGGGGGCGCCATACCCAGAGGTTGCGTCCCGGCCTAGAAGGGCGCAAACCCCATGAATTTGATGGCTTTCATTCAGGGGCGAGGGGGGGGGGGGGGGGCGTGAGGGCGTGAGGAAATCTAGTGGCGTATTCCCCCTCCCAAAAAAAGAGTTAAGCTGTAGTCCACGTCCTACGCCCGTTTTATTGGGGGGAGGGGGGCAAATCATGGTTTCAGGACCTTTCTGGCGGCCGTGGCCCCTTGCCCCGTGGATCCGCCCCTGATTTCACTTTCTTAATTTTCGGTTCCTCTTTCACATAAAAGAGGTGAGGTGGGGACCCATGAATATATAGGTATCGACAAATCAAGACGAAATATCGAGTATAAATGTCGACGTTACGCAGCGGGCAATTACATTTTTTATTGGTTTTCAACCGAAAAAATACCGTTTTGACAACTACAAACATACACCCGCACAGCCGCGCGCTTATGCAAGGACTGCACATTGCACATCAAGGGCGGATCCAGCCGGCCGTTTTTTGTTGCTGTTTTTTTCTATGGGGGGGGGAGCGTTTTTAGCGGACATTACCCACCCCAATTTTGAATTATTCCCGGATTTTGGCCACTTTATTTTGCAACCACACGATTTCTAATGATGTCTTTATTTGGATATTTTTGTGTTTTTCGCTTTTCGACCCTTTGGGATATCGAAAAAGGAAAGATGTCAGCTTACAGTTTGTATTGTTCCGATATTGCTTTACAATGACAAAAACTATGTCAATTGTCAGCTGTACCCAGGGGCGTGGCCGATAATTTTTGAGTGGAGGGGTCGGCTGAAATGACGAAAAAAATATACTCCATTTTTGTATTGGTGTAAAAATATTGCCTTTGCAGAATTTTTAATGTGGATTATCATGTTATAGTAGGTACTTGTTATTTAGCGCCGCGAAGCGCCGCGAAATGTTTACGGGTTTGCCTGATAGAACCCAGAAACATAGGCGGTGGGCCTTGTAGAAAATAAGAAGCTAAACATACTATTCACTCAATTCACCGTTACAACGAACCGAAGACGATGGCGATGGCTCGTTATGACGATGGTCACTGATGTGACGCCGCGAAGCGGCGTGAAAATTTTAGTTTTTGGTCGTGGAAAACGAAATTTTAATATTGGAACCAGACGGTGAGTGGAGCCAAGCCTCAGGTAACCCCTATTCCTGGTTGCACATCTCGGTATGATGAAAACTATTGAAATTAAGGTAGTTTTTCATATATATATATATATTCTTCGGATAGTAAATCACGATGACCGGTGGCAGTCAGCGCTCAATAGTACATATGATAATAATAACTGTATACACACACCGAATGTATGTACCGAACTGTAACAAACAACTATGTATGTACCCAACTGTAACAAACAACTATGTATGTACCCACCTGTAACAAACAACTGGTAACAGTGCAAATGGTTTGAAAGCAGCAAGAGGCAGCATTACTTTTCCGCACATATACGCTGCTGCGGCAACGATTAAACACGTAACTGGCTTTTGGAACCGGGAAGGCATTCAAATGCAGAAAGAGAAAAGGGCATTGGGAGAATGTTCTGAAACTATTTGAAAATGTCCATTCTGAAGAAGAGCTGCACAACACTGATAGCGACGTAATCTGCGACTGAACACGTGATTAGTACGTGTTTGGTGCGCAGCGCCGTGCCCAACGTCAGCGCTGGCCCAGGATCTGCAGTTTTGCCAAGTCGCTGCTTCAATACCAGGGCCTATTTTAACATGTTAACTGGGTAGGGGGGCAAATGCCCCCCCCCCCCCCCCAGTGAGCAATTTTGCTCCCCGTCAAGATATGTTGCCCACCCTAATTTGAGTATTTCCATGTCATTTTTCGCTTGATATGTATTTAATTAAAATAAAATTTGCTTACCTGGTGATAAATGTATACAAAATCCAATGCAAATGTCATGATATTCCTAAGTTTTAGTATTTCCCAGCCAAAATAAGTATCTTTAAATTATTTCCGGAATGTCTTTAATTTCAATATCCTTTGAACCAGTGTTCGTCACGGGCCCACCAACCCCCAGCACGGCCCGGTCTGTCCCGCTCAGATTAAGCATATAATTATTTTCACAAAATTTGCAATCATTATCCTAGTATATTTACTTGAATACTATAAATGTGAAACAATGAACCAACTATGATAAAAAAGCCACAGCCACAGCAACAGTGTGTTGCTCTGTAAGTGAACTGCTGGTTAAAATATGTTTGAGCTCTGACCTGAGCTTGTGCGACACGCGCATTACCTCAAAATTGTTAGGCCCAGGCCCATCCAGAGCCTAGTGATTTCCTTAAAGTTGAGGCCCGGCCCAGGCCCAGCCCATGCCCAGGCCCAGCCCAGGCCCAGCCCAGGCCCAGCCCAGGCCCAGCCCAGGCCCAGCCCAGGCCCAGCCCAGGCCCAGCCCAGGCCCAGCCCAGGCCCAGCCCAGGCCCAGCCCAGGCCCAGCCCAGGCCCAGCCCAGGCCCAGCCCAGGCCCAGCCCAGGCCCAGCCCAGGCCCAGCCCAGGCCCAGCCCAGGCCCAGCCCAGGCCCAGCCCAGGCCCAGCCCAGGCCCAGCCCCAGCCCAGGCCCAGCCCAGGCCCAGCCCAGGCCCAGCCCAGGCCCAGCCCAGGCCCAGCCCAGGCCCAGCCCAGGCCCAGCCCAGGCCCAGCCCAGGCCCAGCCCAGGCCCAGCCCAGGCCCAGCCCAGGCCCAGCCCAGGCCCAGCCCAGGCCCAGCCCAGGCCCAGCCCAGGCCCAGCCCAGGCCCAGCCCAGGCCCAGCCCAGGCCCAGCCCAGGCCCAGCCCAGGCCCAGCCCAGGCCCAGCCCAGGCCCAGCCCAGGCCCAGCCCAGGCCCAGCCCAGGCCCAGCCCAGGCCCAGCCCAGGCCCAGCCCAGGCCCAGCCCAGGCCCAGTCCAGGCCCAGCCCAGGCCCAGCCCAGGCCCAGCCCAGGCCCAGCCCAGGCCCAGCCCAGGCCCAGCCCAGGCCCAGCCCAGGCCCAGCCCAGGCCCAGCCCAGGCCCAGCCCAGGTCCAGCCCAGGCCCAGCCCAGGCCCAGCCCAGGCCCAGCCCAGGCCCAGCCCAGGCCCAGCCCAGGCCCAGTCCAGGCCCAGCCCAGGCCCAGCCCAGGCCCAGCCCAGGCCCAGCCCAGGCCCAGCCCAGGCCCAGCCCAGGCCCAGCCCAGGCCCAGCCCAGGCCCAGCCCAGGCCCAGCCCAGGCCCAGCCCAGGCCCAGCCCAGGCCCAGCCCAGGCCCAGCCCAGGCCCAGCCCAGGCCCAGCCCAGGCCCAGCCCAGGCCCAGCCCAGGCCCAGCCCAGGCCCAGCCCAGGCCCAGCCCAGGCCCAGCCCATGCCCAGCCCAGCCCAGGCCCAGCCCAGGCCCAGCCCAGGCCCAGCCCAGGCCCAGCCCAGGCCCAGCCCAGGCCCAGCCCAGGCCCAGCCCAGGCCCAGCCCAGGCCCAGCCCAGGCCCAGCCCAGGCCCAGCCCAGGCCCAGCCCAGGCCCAGCCCAGGCCCAGCCCAGGCCCAGCCCAGGCCCAGCCCAGGCCCAGCCCAGGCCCAGCCCAGGCCCAGCCCAGGCCCAGCCCAGGCCCAGCCCAGGCCCAGCCCAGGCCCAGCCCAGGCCCAGCCCAGGCCCAGCCCAGGCCCAGCCCAGGCCCAGCCCAGGCCCAGCCCAGGCCCAGCCCAGGCCCAGCCCAGGCCCAGCCCAGGCCCAGCCCAGGCCCAGCCCAGGCCCAGCCCAGGCCCAGCCCAGGCCCAGCCCAGGCCCAGCCCAGGCCCAGCCCAGGCCCAGCCCAGGCCCAGCCCAGGCCCAGCCCAGGCCCAGCCCAGGCCCAGCCCAGGCCCAGCCCAGGCCCAGCCCAGGCCCAGCCCAGGCCCAGCCCAGGCCCAGCCCAGGCCCAGCCCAGGCCCAGCCCAGGCCCAGCCCAGGCCCAGCCCAGGCCCAGCCCAGGCCCAGCCCAGGCCCAGCCCAGGCCCAGCCCAGGCCCAGCCCAGGCCCAGCCCAGGCCCAGCCCAGGCCCAGCCCAGGCCCAGCCCAGGCCCAGCCCAGGCCCAGCCCAGGCCCAGCCCAGGCCCAGCCCAGGCCCAGCCCAGGCCCAGCCCAGGCCCAGCCCAGGCCCAGCCCAGGCCCAGCCCAGGCCCAGCCCAGGCCCAGCCCAGGCCCAGCCCAGGCCCAGCCCAGGCCCAGCCCAGGCCCAGCCCAGGCCCAGCCCAGGCCCAGCCCAGGCCCAGCCCAGGCCCAGCCCAGGCCCACCCCAGGCCCACCCCAGGCCCAGCCCAGGCCCAGCCCAGGCCCAGCCCAGGCCCAGCCCGTGGCGAACTCTGCTTTGAACAATTGCTCATTAGCGGCAGAGTGGGTGAGATCGGGGGTTGTTGGATCAGGAACGTCGCCACACAATTTGGAGTGGGTGGGGGCAACTGCTAAGTCGATTGTGTTCAAATTTTGTGTGTGGTTAGCAGACTGGTTATTGATTCAACTTTCTTGGAACGATTCAATCATGATTCATTTTGGAATCTGAATGATTCAATCACCTTTCGATTCACGGATAAAATTTTGAAAATTGATTCTTCCCGATTCAAAGAATTAAAACAAATATTTTAATCGACTCACGTTTGATTCAACATTTAAATATATGAGATGAATGTTTGTCAAATCAATAAAAATGGAAACATACATATATATATATATATATATATATATATATATATATATATATGATCACTACACCATTTTACAGCAATACTACTTCAATATAAATGAATGCAGCCACTGCACTGCATATATTTGCACAATTTACCAGTGTGCTTGAAACGGTAAGAATCGTGAAATCTTTTGATTCAATCAGCCTTGATTTGATGTAAGTTTTGATTAAATCACGATTCATGAATCAAAAGATATGGTGGTGAATCAATTATTTTTTATTCAAGGAATTTTGATTGAACAATTCCAATCGATTCAATCAGTGTCGAATCAATAACCAGTCTGGTGGTTAGGGATCTCTCAGCCGCCACTAGAGCCCTTCATGGAATGGGAATCCCCATGGAACCAATGGAACGGGATGGAAATGGGTGGGAATGGGGCCATTTTTGGAAATGTAACGGGTTGGAACGGGTATGGGACAGACCATACATTTTTTGTAGCACCACAAAAAGTGAAATATGCTGAAATGGGTGGGAATGTGTTATCAATTCATCAATTAATCAATCAATCAATTCATCAATCAATTCCCCATCAATTATGCATTCGGATTGGAACGGGTTTGGGTCTGGCTGAATGGGCTGGAACGGGATGGGGGCTGACAAAGTGTCCCATGAAGGGCTCTAGCCGCCACTTTCCCACAAGTCAGGGGTGGGGTGCTTCTGCACGTTCGCACGTGTGCACCACGTATTTGTATCTCACAAACTACTTCACTGATCAGTGATCGAGTTGAAATTCACCATACATTTCCTTCGCGTTCGCTCGTTCATCGCCAACTACGGCGCCTTACTGGTTCGGTAAAAAGGTTATGGAAGGAAATGACGAATGACCTCAGGGTGAATATATTTTACCTCGTGGAGATTACAGGATAAACAAAACGCATGGATCTTTGCATTGGCGGATCCAGAACGGGTGTTTTTTGGGGGAGCAAAATTCCAAAAGGTCTCGCACAATTCTGAAAACGCATCTGATTTGGCTTGCTTCTAATGATAGCTGA